>JANRMT010053599.1:0-14360 GCA_026402145.1 Polypterus bichir lapradei | reverse complement strand
GTAGAATTTCGAAATGAAACCTGCCCAACTTTTGTAAGGAAGCTGTAAGGAATGAGCCTGACAAATTTCAGCCTTCTACCTTCACGGGAAGTTGGAGAATTAGTGACGAGTCAGTCAGTCAGTCAGGGCTTTGCCGTTTATTAGTATAGATAATATAATATGGAGTAGATGTGTGTGTAGAGCCTTTGACGTGCATCTATAAACACATAGTTTGTTTCAGGGTCTGCTGTTTCTACTGTGTTGTATAAATGTGTGGTGCACCACCTGTTAGAATGACAAACACAATGCATTTGTATCCTTTATATTCCATTTGGTTTTGGAATAATAAAAGCAGTGTTAATGTTTGTGATGTGCCATCTGTTGGAATGAAAAATGCAACACATTTTACCACTACAGAAGTTTGTGATGTGCCACAATGCACACCTCTGTGTGGAGGTCTGCTGTTTCTGCTCATTTCTCCTGGTGACATGTTGCATGTTTTACACAGACAAGTCCATGTTCCTGAGCTCCTTCCATAGGACTCTATAAGCACGGAATTTTCTCTTTGCACAGAGCGGTGGGCTCTTTACACGTGAGATGCAAGAGCCAGCGAGCGTTCAGATGGCAGAACGATTCATAGAATGTGTTTGAACATTTAAAAGCCTGTACAGCAGCTGTCCTACTCTTTGTCTTTTATTTCAGGCCCCGGGTGTGTTGTTAAATCTCTTGGCACAAAGTCTCGTCTCGCGGGATGCGAGTTCTTGTTATTTTTTAGTTTATAATTTAAAAAAAAAAATCTAACAACATCACATATTAAAGTTCGATAAATTCCGAAAAGAATGATAGCAAACATATATGTAGGTTTTAAAATAAGCCAGAGTTTAAGTGTGACAAAAAACAGAACATAAAAATGTGACAAAATCATTGCATTTTTAGGCTTAGGATTTTATATATAGAGAGTAGAGGGACATAAATTCTTGATTTTTTTAGTTTATAATTTAAAAACATAAAATGAATCTGAAAATCTAACAATATCACATTAAAGGTTGATAAATTCTGAAATGAATGATGCCAAACATATATATGTAGGTTTTAAAATAAGCTTTATTCAAAGTGTGACTAAAAGTGTCACATAAAAAGTCACATAAAATCGTTGCTCTTTTAGGCTTAAAATTGTATATATATATATATATATATATATATATATATATATATACACACACACACACACACTGGACTAATTCCCTTCATCATTTGAAACACTTCAATCATGTTTCTTCTTCATATCCTTTTTCTTAAACTGTAAAGGCTCAGCTCTTTTGATCTTTCCTCATAACTCATCCCCTGTAGCCCCTGAATCAGCCTAGTCGCTCTTCTCTGGACCTTTTCTTGTGCTGCTATGTCTTTATGGAGACCCAAACTGCACCCAGGACTCCAGATGAGGCCTCACCAGTGTGTTTTAAAGCCTGAACAGAACCTCCTGTGACTTGTACTCCACACATCAAGGCGCTATATAACCTGACATTCTGTGAGTCTTCTTAATGGCTTGTCTGGAAGTCGATTGCTTAGAGTCCACTGCGACTCCTCAATCCTTCTCATAAGGTGTACTCTCAATTTGTCAGACCCTCATTGTGTATTCAAACCTCACATTTTTATTTCCTATGTGTAATTCTTTACATGTACTGACATTAAGTTTCATCTGCCACAAATCTGCCCAAACTTGTCTGCTGTCCAAGCCCTGGAATCAGCCTAGTCGTCTTTTTTGCACTTTCTCTAGTGCTGCTATGTCCTTTTTGTAGCCTGGAGACCAAAACTACACACACAGAACTCCAGATGAGGCCTCACCAGTGTGTTTTAAAGCTTAAGCAGAACCTCCTTGGTCTTGTACTCCACACATCAAGGCGCTATATATCCTGACAGTTCTGTTAGCCGCCTTATTGGCTTCTAAACGCTGTGTGTCAAATCCACTATGACTCCTAATCCTTCACATAAGGTGGACTCTCGATTTTCAGACCGCCCATTGTGTATTCACACCTCACATTTTTACTTCCTTTGTGTTGTACGTTACATTTACTGACATTAAATTTCATCTGCCCAAGCCTGCCTGCTGTCCAAGTCCCACTCGTTGCCTCTCCCATCCTCAGTTTCTTGGTTGGCTTGCATAAAGAATGTAAATAGTAAATCGCTCAAACATTCAGCTTGTTCCTACGTTTTCTTCATCCCTATTATAAATGTTTGACTATAAAACAATTCTGTCCAGGACTTGGTGTTCATATGCTGAAGGCCTGATGATTTTTATAGGATGTTCTTGGGGTCTTCAGTAACTCGTGTCCTTCTGTTTAGAGCTGGGAGTCTCCAACTCCAGTCTTGGAGAGCTACAGTGGCTGCATGTTTTCATTCTAACTTTTTCTTAATTCTTGGGCAGATTTTGCTGCTAATTAACTCTTTGCCTTAACTTTAATTGGTGCACAACTTAAGACTCGGGGCCCCCTAATTACCGTATATACTCGCGTATAAGTCAGGTCTTGAAACCTGAAAAATCAATCATAAAATCAGACCCCGACTTATACGCCCGTTCAAAAAGGAGACGCTTACATTTTTTTTTTTGCCTCCTCCAATCTCGCCCCTGTTTCTCAGACACATCGAATTTTGTGACAGCAGCACAGTTTCCAGTTTCTTTTACCACTTCAACGACTTTTAATTTAATACCAGCTTCATATTTTCATCTGATCGTAGATAAGGGATGTTCTTACGATAAAGGTGTATGAGGGTGTGAGATACAAAAAACACAAAACGGAGCAAACATCGCTTTGGAATAGTTCGGGTATTGCTGTGTGGTCACATAGGCACAATACATAGAAATTAAAGGCCATGTGCTCCATGGTGACACTCTCAGGTGGGCGTTAGCATATCATAATCTCTTGGACCAATAGCGTGAGTTTTCCGCATTCGACTTATACGACCAATATTATAAAATACAGGAAATTATACAGTAAAATCAAGTCCAGACTTATCTGTGGGAGAACTTGTCCGCAAGTATATACGGTATGTCTTTTTTTTCCTTAATTAGCAACCCAACAATATTAAGATATATAGATACTTTATTAATCCCAAGGGGAAATTCACATAATCCAGCAGCAGCATACTGATAAAGAACAATATTAAATTAAAGAGTGATAACAATGCAGGTATAACAGATAATAACTTTGTATAATGTTAACGTTTACCCCCCCGGGTGGAACTGAAGAGTCGCATAGTGTGGGGTCTCCTCAGTCTGTCAGTGGAGCAGGACGGTGACAGCAGTCTGTCGCTGAAGCTGCTCCTCTGTCTGGAGATGATCCTGTTCAGTGGCTGCAGTGGATTCTCCATGATTGACAGGAGCCTGCTCAGCGCCCGTCGCTCTGCCACAGATGTAAGCACGGAGCTGGACAGTTTAACAATAGAGCCTGCCTTCCTCACCAGTTTGTCCAGGCGTGAGGCGTCGTCCTTCTTTATGCTGCCTCCCCAACACACCACCGCGTAGAAGAGGGCGCTCGCCACAACCGTCTGATAGAACATCTGCAGCATCTTATTGCAGATGTTGAAGGACGCCAGTCTTGTAATGAAGTATAGTCGGCTCTGTCCTCTCTCGCACAGACCATCAGTATTGGCAGTCCAGTCCAATTTATCATCCAGCTGCACTCCCAGGTATTTATAGGTCTGCACCCTCTGCACAGTCACCTCTGATGATCACGGGGTCCATGAGGGGCCTGGGCCTCCTAAAATCCACCACCAGCTCCTTGGTTTTGCTGGTGTTAAGATGTAAGTGGTTTGAGTCGCACCATTTAACAAAGTCCTTGATTAGGTTCCTGTACTCCTCCTCCTGCCCACTCCTGATGCAGCCCACCATAGCAGTGTCATCAGTAAACTTTTGCACATGGCAGGACTCCGAGTTGTATTGGAAGTCTGATAAGATGTATGTTGGCTGAACAGGACTGAAGAAAGTCCAGTCCCCTGCGGTGCTCCTGTGCTGCTGACCACAATGTCAGACCTGCAGTTCACGAGACGCACTTACTGAGGTCTGTCTGTAAGATAGTCCACGATCCACCGATGCCAACAGGTATGAATCTATCTCTGTCAGCTTGTCCCTAAGGAGCAGAGGTTGGAAGGTGTTGAAGACGCTAGAGAAGTCCAGAAACCTAATTCTTACAACACCACTGCCTCTGTCCAGGTGGGTGAGGGATTTATTTGAACACTTTGATTTTGTTGTTGTTTTAAAATCAAAGCAGTTTTTGCACCATCCCCGTGCTTCATTGTTGTGCCTCACTGTCCAGCTCATCGGTGACATTACCAACGGTGTTGGGTTCGAGGGCTCCCAGAAGGAAGATGGGAGCATGGAGCAGAACCCGCATCATCACACCATCCATCCATTATCCAACCCGCTATATCCTAACACAGGGTCAAGGGGGTCTGCTGGAGCCAATTGAAATACAATCCTCTTTTGTGAATTAAAACAGATCTACTACTCTTACGTTTTCTGCTGCCATTACTACTACTCCATCATCTACTCTCTCGTTATCCACTTTATTTCAATGAGGAGGTTGTTCTTGTTAGCCTTGAATAAGAATATGAACCTGTGGAGTGGTCTTTGACAAGGTGACGCGCATATCCTCTTTGACATCCAGTCTATTTCACCGTTTCGTTTTGATAGAAACAAGTGCTGAAAACCCCAATCCACAAAGGTATGTAGTAGCGACAGGAATCTGGGGACTCGTAGCTCACTTTACCAGACGAGGGTAGGCCTGTGTCAGTGCCCGCCAGAACTGTCCAAGACTCTTTGAGTTGAATTCATTTTGTAACATTTCCTTTTTCCTCCAGTCAATGAAGTCATCTTTGGCAAGGTCTTCATGGTTAAGAACAGTCTATGTCGGCTAGGAAAGGATTACGAATCCATGGTTCAACTTTAAGGTCACCTAAGCCGAAGTAACCTTTGAAGGAGTTCTCCAGAGTATCCAGATATCGGCAAGGAAGCTGACAGGGTGGTGTTGCTTTCACTTCCATCCTGCTAAAGCACTTCGTGATGGTTCTCGCGTGACATTTTTCTCACTGTTATTTTTCTCACGAGTGTGTAACTCACGCATTAGGTTTAGGTTTGAGAGATACTTGGCGAGAGAAGTAATGCGCGAGAAAAATCACCAGTACCATGCTGTATGGTGGATATTAGTGCTACATTTTATCTGACCCTCACGGACCCCCTGAAACCCATCCATTTACCTCCCCTAGGGGTCCACAGACCGTTGGGTTGAAAAGAGTTTCATGCAGCGACAGATATTGTGACCCTAGTCCTGGGAGAGCGGCTTTCTTCTTAAGTTGTCGGGTGGTACAAGTTTGATCAGCAGCAGTGCCGATCTGTTTGAGGAGAGCCCTTTGGAAATGTCACCTCGCACGGCTTTATGTACTCTTGTTATTAACGTAGGCATTCTTCTATTTTGTCGTCTTGTTGATGATGGAATTGCCAGCAGGTTAACTGAATAAGGTTCGTCCACCTCGGTTCCTGCCGTCTTCCCGTCCGCTAGAATTTGATGTGCTCAGATGTTACTTCTGCTGACTCTCTTATATGTTTTCTCAGTTGCCAGGTAGAACAGGGAAAGAAACAAAAGAATCTGCTGGGAAGAAGACGAAGCGATCCAGTTCGGACTCTCAAGATTCAAAGCCACGGCGTAAGAGGGGCGAGTCTTCGAAGGTACGTCACTGAAGTTCACCTCACAGAGGCTGTTGGTCTTTTTCATTGGCTTAATGAAGTACATCAGCATTAAGGAAGCGTACTGTGCTTCTCATTTTTTGCTGATTCTAAGAGGTCAGCGTGATGCTAGTGAACCCCTCATGTGCTGTTTTTAGACCATTCCAGGTTTCCCCACTAACGGCCTAAATGGTGTCCACTTCAAGCTGCTAATGACTTTTTCTGTGGGCATTCGGTAAGACTCAACCTGCTTTCCGATTTGGAGCTCTGTGTGCTAAATGAGCTCAGCTTCTGTCATCAAGGCCTCTTCCCAGCAGTCATAGCTACCGGCACCTCATTTACATATAGAGAGTCACCTGACAGCCCATTAATTTTGTGTTTTTACTTACCTTAACCCTTAAACTGCCACGTACTTGGGGGGGTTAATGCATCCCCTGGACACCAAATACTTTTTTTGCTGCACTTTTTAAAGAAACATCACAATTCACCAAAAAAGTGAAATTTGAATGGAGCACATTTTTTTTTCTCATGCAAGGAGCATCACAATTACTACAGCACTGGTCATTTTATAAACTGTAAAAACTATAAAAGAAACGACTGCAACAATCTATTACTTTATGTACAAGGTGGAAGTGACGCCATTGATGAAATTCAGTAAATCAGCGAGCCAACTGGCCTTGAACTGACTGCACACAGAGGCCAGCGCTGATGCTGGTGGGCCAGTCTAGTGCAGCGGCTCAATCCCAGGGACAGTGATGCTGATTCGCTACGGGGCGCCAGTGGTCACGAGCTGGCTGCTCAACAAATGTACGGCACAGACTGAGCATCTCTGGCGTGCTGGCAAATTGCACTGGGTACCGCGTATAACCGGTTGCAGAGTTCAATGAATGTACATCGCCGAATATCCTCGGCTCCGGCGTGCTGGCAAATTGCATTGGGAACCGACTATAGCTGGTTCTGCCGGTTTACGGGTTGAGATATTTCCTTTACCTGTTCTCCTTGTTAACACTCCTACGGTGGTCACTGTCCTTGTATTTATTTTTTTCAGTCTGGAATGCTGGACGGGGATGCTGGGAGCCTTTCTCCAAATTCAAAACCTCATATCTGCGAGCACTGCAATGCTGCGTTTCGGAGCTCCTATCACCTTCGCAGACATGTGCTTATCCACACAGGTGAGAGCCAGTGGCCCAGGTGAGGTATGGGCACTCCAGGTTGGCATTTGTTTGATGGGGGTGGGATTCAGGCCCAGTTCAGATTTGGGAAACCAGACTGAAGTAGCTTAATGCTTGACAAGCTGTACAGCTGCAGGTGTCTTTGAAATGTTTCATGTGTCCGTGTTGTGGATCCACAATTTGTTCTTTTATGTTACGGAACTCCAAAGCACATTTACAGTTGTTTTTTCTCTTTTTTCTCCATGTCAAAATTAAAGAAGCCGCTGGTTTTAATTTTGTAGATGTGTACAGTGCACTCCGTAATGTTTGGTACAATTTGGTTTGCCCCTGTGCGCCACAGTTCTTAGAATTATAAATCCGGCAATTCAGACGCCATTCAAGTGCACATTGGAAACTTTCATTTTAAGGGGATTTGCACACATTTCAATCACAAAACTTTTTCTACAAGATCCTCTATTTCAGGGCACCACAAAGTTGGGGACACAGCAATGGCGGGGTCTGTTAAAGCCGTTATCTTTTGGACTTTGTCGCGTATCCGTCACATGCAATGACTACTTCAAGTCTGCGATTCACAGAAATCACCAGGATCTTCTCTGGTGGTGCAGCCGTCTTCACCTCCTGCTTGTTTGAAGGGCTCGTCCCCTTCAGTTTTCTCTTCAGCATATGGAAGTCCTGCTCACTTGGACTGAATTTTTCCCTTTTTGAGATTTGATAAACTCCTTTGTTGCCTCAGCAGTATGTTTGGCTTATTATCCCACTGAAGGATGAAGTGCTGTCCTGTGCGTTTGGAGACATTGACTTGGAGCTTGAGCAGATCAGATGTTTATTTGCACCTTAGAATTCATTGTACCTCTGCCGTCGGCAGGTCCATCATCAGTGAAGAGAAGAAGTGTGCCAGGACCTGTGCCAGCCATGCATGCACAAGTCATCACACCCCCAGCACCGCCATGTTTAACAGATGAGGTGGTGCACTCTGCTCTTTCCATCACTCTGTTGCAGGTTCATCTTGGTCTCTTCTTTCCATAAGACCTTTTCCCAGAATTCTGCAGTCACTTTTGAAGTCTTTTTTCACAAACTTAAATCTGGCCATCCTGTTTTTGTGGCTTCTCTATTTCTGTTCATGAAGTCTTCTGTTGATGGTCATCTCATTTATTTTTATACTGTATTGAGGATTTGTCCTGTTCTGTGTATTTTATTGTATTGACCCCCACTGCACACCCAACCTACCTGGAAAGGGGTCTCTTTTTGAACTGCCTTTCCCAAAGTTTCTTCCATTTTTTTCCTAGTGGAGTTTTTCCTTGTCTTCTCAGAGAGTCAAGGCTGGGGGGCTGTCAAGAGGCAGGGCCTGTTAAAGCCCATTGCGGTGGTACTTGTGTGATTTTGGGCTATACAAAAATAAATTGTATTGTATTATATATCTCGGACATCTCCACATCGACCTCCTGCAGACTCTTTCTGATGTGTTGCACAGGTCTTTGGGGGCTTTTTCTTAACAATTTACCTTTTTCTTCTGTCATCTGCAGTGGTGGTCTTCCTTGGCCTACCAGTTCCTTTGCCATTACTGAGCCCACCAGTGTATTCTTTCTTTTCATGATATTCCAGACAGCTAATTTCGGTCATCCTAAGGTCTTCCCCGTGTCTCGTTTGGTTTTATTCTCATTTTTCAGCCTCATGATGGCTTCTTTTTCTCATTGGCACAGCTCTTGTCCTCATGTTGAACAGTTGCAGCTACAAACTCGAAAGGGTAGAAGCAACCTGAGGTGTCATAAAGCTGTGAAGCTCATCTGAGGAGTCACAAACACCTGTGATGACAATTGTACCAACAATGATGGCACCCTACAAAGGGGGTGACCTTGTAGAAAAAATGTTGTGTGACCAATGTGTGTACAAATCCACTTAAATGAAAGACTGCAGTGTGCATTTCAATCACAAGTCTGTGCTGTTTGATTTGTGATTTTAAACTGTGTAGCAGAGGGTTCAGAAATGAAGGATAAACATGTCCTTGTCCCAAACATTATGGAGAGCAGCACACTGTTAGCTGTAGGAGTTTATTCCATGACAGAAATATTCCTGCTAAAGTTCGCCAATGTACACTCTGGTCGCTTTGGTTCACAGACTTCATTTTAAAGCAAGCCGAAGCCTGTATGATGCATGATTTAGACATTATTGTCATAAGATCTCAAGAGCTCTCCTGGAAAGTTGCTGACGTATGTTTTTACTATCTTGTATACGTAGTATAGGGAAAGTATTGTAATCGTCCAAAAAAATCGACCTTGCGATTTTGATGAATCAAAATGTTTTAGATCTCTCCAAGTCTGATTTATTTTCTCATCAGGAAAGTATTGTAATCATCCAAAAAAATCGACCTCGAGATTTTGATAATTCACAATGTTTTAGATCTCCCCAAGTCTGATTTTTACTTTCTCGGAGGAAAAGTATTGTAGTCATCCAAAAATTTGACCCCGAGATTTTGATGAATCTCAGTGTGTTAGACACCCTGAGTCCAATTTTACTTTCTCGTATATGTATTGTAATCGTGTAAAAATTTGATTTCGAGATTTTGGTGAATCTCAACATTTTAGACACCCTGAGTCTGATTTACTTTCTGTTAGGGAATCTCGACATTTTAGATCTCCCTGAGTCTGATTTTACTTTCTCATAGGGAAAGTATTGTAATCGTCCAAAAGAATCGACCTCGAGATTTTGATGAATCACAACGTTTTAGATCTCCCCAAGTCCAATTTACTTTCTTGTAGGGAAAGTATTGTAATCTTCCAAAAATTCGATTTAGAGATTTTGATTAATCTCTACGTTTTTAGACCTCCCTGAGTCCGATTTTTCTTTCTCGTATATGTATTGTAATTGTCCAAAAATTAGACTTGAGATTTTGATGCTCTTTGTGTTCTTACAGTAGAATTTAAGTTTACATTTAAGTTTTTCATAAGTTTGGTTTAAATTCATTAAAGTAGTTAAGGCTCTTACTAAGTAATGTTAAAGTAACTGATTTCTTCCCTTGCATAAACAATTAGGGGCTGGATGTGTAAGAGCCATTTGCTAGTTATTTAAGTTATATGAATGTTTTCACTAAATATTAGTGCATAATTAATGGAAGGCTCCTATAACCCCCTCAAGTTGAATTGAATTGGTATATTCTAACTATTTCTAGCCTCTCTGACTAAACATTATTCTCAGTTAGTGATCAGCGTTGCCATGTGTAAGGTGTAGAGGGCACATAGTTTTAAACCGTGTTTTGTGTGCCAGCTAACATGAAAGACAAAGTACTTAATTGATTGTGCTGCACCGTACGTTTTAAAGCGTACAGAATAAGTAAAGAATCTTTTAAGTATAGAAACAACAAAAGTTTTACAAGAAAAGCTAAGTTTAGAGAGTTTTGGAGCTCCCAGTCCAAAAATACCATTCTGTCTTTAAACAGGATAACTGGAGTGCGCTTTCACTTCGGTCAACTAAATTTTGCATACAAGTGTTAGGTACAAAACATAGATTTCTATCAACTTTTGAGCTATTTCCGCTAACCGGAAGTGGTATTTCACCTGAACACGTATTCAATTTTATTTTATTTTTTTTATTCATCCAGTTGCAGAGTTTATTCAACTTTACTTTTATAATAATTGTTCAGTATATTATTTATTTGATTTGTTGTTGATGGTTCTTTAATGTACATAAAATAAAAATATAATCCTTGTCTTGCGGTTTACTCCTCAAATATCCATCCCCATATCTGAGTATACCAGAAAGTCGAGGGGAGAGCACTCCCTTTTTTTTTAGTTGTTAAAATTTGCAGGAATCGTTCGGTCTTGTCCGCCTTTCTGAAATGTGACGACAATTCCTCAGCTGTCAATGCCCTGCTGTGTATCTGCCTTGGGTGGGGGTGCCGCACTGTTTGTGATGAAACCACGTAATGTTTTAATGTAACCTCACACCTTTGTTTATTCCTAGGAGAGAGGCCTTTCAGATGTAGTCAGTGTAACATGAGCTTCATACAGAAGTACCTGCTGCAGCGACATGAGAAGATTCACAGTGGTGAGTTTCTGTTGCAATCTTGAAGTAAAATCAATGCTTTGTCGGCAGTAAAGTCCCATCTGATGATGTTTTATTACAGCATTTTAAGCTGACGAAGTGTGATTCCTCACCATTAAGCAATTCATTGCCACCTCATAATTGTAAAGCAAAACGTTGTGACCCTGTGTCACGTGAGAGGAAACTTCCCTGTGTCGCACATGCTCAGTTGAGATGTACCGTATTTCCCCGAAAATAAGACCGGGTCTTATATTAATTTTTACTCCAAAAGACACACTAGGGCTTATTTTCAGGGGATGTTTCTTATATTTATTCGTATACAACAATCTACATTTATTCAAATACAGTCATGTCATTTTTTTCTGGAATAACGTCGTAACTCTCCACATTCAAATTTCTTGCTACTCCAGCAGCTTTTAGGATCCTCCAGGATTGATGTGCGCGATTCGATGTTTGATAAACGGTTCGATGTGGTGAACCAAATGCCGACACACAAATGCATTTGTGGTGTTTTTATATTCAACCATCACATATTCCCCATCGTAATGACACAATACATTTTAAAGGTCTCGCATACCATCTGCTGCACTTTTTTTGCACCCTCACATCAACATCCGAATGTATGGTGGCGTATTTGAGCTACGGAAAAAAAAAATTTAAGGACACGGTGAAAAGGTTTATTTTGTGATTAAAGTGGAAATTTCGGCTTAAATCTCAAAATGTCCACTCTAACCTCGTAGTTTATCATTAAAGTACACCGTGATAAACGTCATCCTAAAACCGACCCAGTTGTTAATCGCTACGTGTGGCTGGGGCAGACAGCAGCGGCAGGCAGCAGTCGCCACACAGAACACATTAACTTTATGATTTTCCAGCTCTTTGCACATTTAGAATCCTTAGATTTATACCCGATATCACTTTCATGATGAAATGCATTAAAATATGTATGTGACATTTTACAGATGAATCGTTAACTTCATTTAAATAATGAATACTCTTAATAATTACACATGTGGGGGCAGCACGGTGGCGGAGCGGTAGTGCTGCTGTCTCACAGTACAGAGTCGCGTCCCTGGTGTTCCTTGCCTGGAGTTTGCATGTTTTCCTGGTGGGTTTCCACAGTGGGCTCCAGTTTCCTTCCAAGGACATGATGTTTTGGGGATTTGGTGCCGCTAAAATGACGCCAGTGTGTGTGAGAGTGTGCTTGTGTTCACCTTGCGATGAGCTGATGCCCCGTCCAGGGATTTTTTTCTGCCTCGTGCCCAATGCTTGTTGCAGTGGGCACATCCCTGGATTGCTGGATATAATCGTTTAACATCCTTTTCAGAGATATTGTGGTGAGGTGTCCTCAGAATTTAATTGGAGGTTTCAGGTAATTCACAACACAGCAAAGCTGAATGTGTTCTCACCGTAATGATATCTCACACTGCCACCTGGTGGAATCTTCCAGATTTGCGTAAAGTTCACGCACGCAAGTATCAACAGTACAAGGCTTGCATAGCAGGAGCGTCCGCTGGAGCAGTGAAGTATAAACCTGGCCTTTGTCACCGACACATCAAGGTCATTAGATGTCTTAAGACCGTTTCTTTGCCGAGATGCTTTGGCTGGGACAGCGCTGGTGGACTACCATCGCGAAAACTGGCTTTTGAAAGAGCAAGTGGTGGTCTCAGATTTCACATGCGAGAGTCTGCACTGATGGAGAACGGCCCACCTGAGTGCCTTCTCGCTGTAATTTGAACGGTATTTGTGAAACTGGGACATTGCAACACATTTATATGAGGGTTGTGCAAAAAGTTTCCGCACTTTTATGTTGTCGTCGGAAACGGTGAAGATGGGAGGGAGGAGTAGTGATTGGTCGTGTCGGAGAGGGTCATGTGACTAGTTCTGTCTGGCAAGCCGACTGCCCTTGCAGTTTAGTATAAGAGTTGTCACCCTGTGGTGAACTTAGCAGTTACACCAAAGAGGAACAGCGTTCTGTCAAACTCTTTTTGTGGACACAAATTTATCTCCGCATGTGTGTTCAGTATGACGATAAAGTGGATTGAAATGTTCAAAAACGGCCGTACTAGTGTGACGGATGCAGAGAGCGCTCCGGACGTCCAGCTACAGCCACGAGGAATGAAGAACGAACCCTGGAAGTGATTCGCGAAAACAAGAATTTTTTGCTGATCGCATTAAAAAGTTAGTATGACGCTGGGAAGATTGCATCTTAAAGGAAGGTGACTATGTAGAAAAGTGATGTCATTTGTTTTTGAAATTGTTAATAGAGTTGGAAAAAAGTCCAGAATCTTTTTGAACATCCCTTGTATTACAATTTACATTTGGAGTCTGAGTTGGTATATTGTTATCGACTCTGACCGTAGTAACCTAACAGTTGCTTCCGACTCCACAGCCCTGCTGCAGACAGAAGAACGGCTCGTCTGTCTGATGTCATTCATAAAACAAAAAGACAACAGAATGGTAAAGAAAAAAAAGGGGTGGAGTTTGTGGCCAAACTCGTCATACCTTCCAGGCGTCCCACTTTGTCAGCATATTATCGGCGCTCCGAAAAAGGGACAAACTTGTGACTGTTTAGAAATGTGAAACTGTGCTGGAAAGTTGTCATCAATTCCTAGTCTCGTAATCTGAAGTCCTCTGGTGATGAGATCAGCAACTACAGTCCTCAGGCTGGACATGGGCACCTACTGTAAGTGGTGTGACGGACCACATCTTATCGGGTGCACTTAAGGTGTCCTTTCAGACCTCCCTCTCCAACGTCAGACATTCATATCAAGCCCTCTATGCTTCCTCCATGTAACCTTCATTTACATTCAAATGTCTTTTGCACAAGTCTGATTTCTGTCGGGGGCCCTGCTGACGCTGGGATGTCTGCTGCTCCACCTTGTGTAGTCCTCATCAGCTCATTAGTTACATTTTTATCAGGATTTGACGTATACATTCAAAAGAGCAGCAGCCCACTCACTGACCTCTGAGTAACTTCACTTCTTGCACGTCCCACCCTCACGCATTTTACTTTCTGTATTTCTGCCAGTTTCGTACCCATCTGCTCCTCGAACTCCCACTTCTTCTACTTTAATCTCTCTGCCCTTTTCTTTGCAATGAAGATTTTCAATGCTCGGTCAGATATTTATTACACTGAGAGGAAACGGTGCTCAGGAAGTTAAGATAAGGGGCCATGTTAAGAACCAAAGGGTCTGCGGTCGGATTCTTAAGGTTAGGCACAGTTCAAGTAAAGTGTAGTTGTTACGTACGTCCGCAGTGCTTTTGCTTACCGGTGAAGTTTTACACAGTAACCAAAACAGAACATCTTTGAGATGCTTTAAAGGGTCTTGCGTACCAGATATGTTCCACTTTTTTTTTTTTTTTTCTTTATCGGGTGCCAGGGCTTTTATTGCAACATCACATACAGGGCCTTGAGAAAGGATTCACCCCCTCTCTGTGTTTGTCCTGTC
>JANRMT010053596.1:92-10843 GCA_026402145.1 Polypterus bichir lapradei | reverse complement strand
GCTGAATATGGTTTTATATGTCACTCGCTCGCTTCTAATTGTTTCGCTGCCTTCTTAATTATATAATGCATGTTTTCTAAAGCGCGTTTTGTAGCTCTTCCTGGCTTTCTACGTAATGCATGATTACGTGAGAGGCGTGATGATGTCATACGAAACTCTGCCCCTCCAGCTGAACTCCATTACAGTAAATGGAGAAAAATAGCTTCTAGTTATGACCATTATGCGTAGAATTTCGAAATGAAACCTGCCCAACTTTTGTAAGTAAGCTGTAAGGAATGAGCCTGCCAAATTTCAGCCTTCTACCCACACGGGAAGTTGGAGAATTAGTGATGAGTCAGTGAGTGAGTGAGTGAGTGAGTGAGGGCTTTGCCTTTTATTAGTATAGATAATCAGGCTTTTATTGTTATCATTCATTCTAGATTAGTTTGGTCTTTTAGAAAATTTCTAATCTTCTGATTTTTATAATTTTACTAGCAAAATACCCGTGCTTTGCAGCGGAGAAGTAGTGTGATAAAGAAGTTATGAAAAAGAAAAAAAAACATTTTAAAAACAACATAACATGATTGTCAATGTAATGGTTTTGTCACTGTTATGAGTGTTGCTGTCATCAAGGATTTGATTATCATTATTTCTTTTAATCAGATTCGTATTTGGAGGATGTCTTGTGTTCAAGTTATACTCCGTGTTTGTCAACCGTTGTAAAGATAACAGGTTTCATTCATCGAAGTGTTCACTACCCAAAGCGGTATTCGTGAATCTAAGATGTTTAACAGGTATACCCGGTGTTAAGTTGTGGATTTGCCTGCGAATACTTAGCAGCAGCATGTCTATGAACTTAATTTAAACTTAAGCTTTACACCTTGCTTTCCTATTGATTTGTCTACAAAGGCTTGTTCAGATCCAGAGGGTTGTTCCTTTCTTACTGCATCAATAAACAGCTCGTCTTCCTTTATATCTGAGACATCACACACTGCATGCACGGGTTTACCTCTCCCAGTACTGCAAAGTCAGTTCACGTGAGCCACTTGGAGTACATGCATCGAAGGTCCTCAGCTGTGCTTGTGCTATCTCGCGCGATCTTGCGATGTCCACGGCTTTATTTAATGTTAGCTCAGACCCGACACTTAAAAGTTTCTTTCGCACGTTTGCTGAGTTTCTGCCAAACACTATTCTGTCCCTGACCATCTCATCTTCGTTTGCATAAGCACAGTCCCTCACCAGCAATTTTAACTCTGTTACAGAAATTTTAACCCCGTTACAAAGTGATCAAAAGTCTCGTTTATACCCTGCGTCTTCTCAATAAACTTGTATCTCGCGAATATCATATTCGTCGTAGGCATGACAAACGCCAGCAGCAGCGTGTCTATGAACTTAATTTAACCTTAAGGTTTACACTGTGCTTTGTTTCCGCAATAGCTGCACTTATGAAAATGCTTGTATGCGTCACTCGCTTCATATTCTTTTGCTGCCTTCTCAATTGTGTAATGTGTTTCTTGTTCTGCCCTCCTTGGAGCTCTCACTTGTTCTCTGTGTACTGTGTTCACAGTCAGTTCACGTGAGCCGCTCGGAGTACATGCATCGAAGGTTCTCAGCTGTGCTTTTGCTATGTCGTGCAATCTTGCAATGTCCACGGCTTTATTTAATGTTAGCTAAGACGTGGCACTTAAAAGTTTCTCTCGCACTTTCGCTGAGTTTGTGCCAAACACCAGTCTATCCCTGACCATCTCATCCTCGTTTGCATAAGCACAGTCCTTCACCCGCG
Organism: Polypterus bichir lapradei; assembly: GCA_026402145.1. Classification (NCBI taxonomy): domain Eukaryota; kingdom Metazoa; phylum Chordata; class Cladistia; order Polypteriformes; family Polypteridae; genus Polypterus; species Polypterus bichir. The sequence continues at coordinate 9,081 of JANRMT010053596.1, read as the reverse complement.
AATATTTAGCGGCAGCGTGTCTATTGGATTGCTGCTGATGGACGGCCTTATATGGGCAGGCACTCAATTACGTGGGAGGCGTGACGATGAGGGACGCAACTCCTTCTCACACAGCAACCGAGCTGCCGGCTATGGCCATATATACAGTATGTACGTAAGCAGGTTCCAGTTATGACCGTTACACGTAGAATTTTGAAATGAAATCTGCCTAACTTTTGTAAGTAAGCTGTAAGGAATGAGCCTACCAAATTTCAGCCTTCTACCTACACGGGAAGTTGGAGAATTAATGATGAGTGAGTGAGTCAGTGAGTGAGTGAGTGAGTGAGGGCTTTGCCTTTTATTAGTATAGATTATTTATTTTTGTAAGTTCATTTGGGTAGGGTTCAATTTTGTCATCTAATGTTCTGGTAGCTACGAGACTCTTACACCATAAGCATCCCGGTACTGTGCCAAACGATCATTTAAAAATCTTTCACCATATCATACGGATGAACTATGCCATACACTGACACAAACAGTACCTCATTTGCAAGCAATGGGTGTCAACTTCACACTCCTAGAAATCAAATTGTAATATTTACAGTTGAATTTTGTTTTGGTAGAAATTCATATGTGTGATGTTTCATAAATTGTAGTAATTATTCTGTATAAGGAATACCCAAGTGCCAACTAATAGATTTCAACAAATGCGATGAACTCTCCCATCAGCCAAACAAATGTGAGCTATAGGTTGAAAACTGGAAACAGCATTAGAATTCTTTTCTAATTTTTTGTGTGCCCTTGCATATTACTTCACAAAAACAATAGCAGATATCTACAAGTGACACATCAGTACTTCCAGTAGATTCTCTTCATCAAAACAAGTCCAAGCTCATTATTGTATGATGCATCAATCATGAGATATCTTCCAAAGAAGAGGAGTTGCGAAGCCATCTTTGGCAAGTACCATATCCGGGTCACACAGTCGCAAACTTTATACCATTGGATGGCAGCAACTGTGACTCCAGTGATATGTAGATGTCCATATATGAACATAATGAGATAAAGCTGACAGAGTGCATAATGAAAAAAATACACTATTTGAAGCAGGAGCACTGTAAATAGTTTCATGTAAATGTGTAGGTGGTGTAGGGGGGTACTTGGGCATATGAGTGTATAAAGGGATGGCGTTCAGAGTTTTTATGTGGTTCACTTTTTTTGGTGCAATAAAATTGCTATGAACCTGGATCCCCTTTTGGAGAGGTTTTGGATGGGGTGGGGGGTGTGTTTGGAATGACCCATGGTGGCAAATGCTGTAACTATTTTTTTTTGCGCTATCAACAAGAAATTTTAAACTTCTACAGTTGACATGTCTGGGGACACCTCACAGGTGAAATAATTGCATTGGCATTACTTGTACATGATGCATACTATATCAAAAAACAAAAATTTGAAAATGCCCTTGGTAATTTTTCCTAGTTTAGCAGCAGTTTCTATGTAATGGAATGTTTAAATTTCACACAAACACATATTCTATCACATTTAAGAAGTTATCTGTCAATTTATTAGTGGAAATGGACCGCTCTGCCTTTATTTTTTTAATAATAAGGCTTTATTTTGGGGTGCTCTCCCCCCTCAGGTGGAGATTGCTGAAAAAAAGGGTATAAGATCATTTCATTTTTTTGCAAATGAGTCTTTTCCTTATTGTTAAGATACATTTCCTACAAAGATGATTATGCAGTCCCTTGCCCATTAAATATCCCGACATTTGTTAAGGAGATGATTAGTAGAGGAGCTCATCTGAGTTCTGCTACAGGGAAGTGTGGCAGAACTTAAAGGTTCTTATGATTACATGGCCAAACCAGTTAATACCTGAGGTGTCTGATCCTCCAAATCATAGAAATGGAAAAACTGGAATGGCAGCAGGCTTATATGTGAAAGAACAAAAACTCCACCAGTGATGGGTAAAGCGTATTTTTTTTCCCAAAGACATATCCCAGATATTGCCTTGAATGAAGATGTATTCATTTCTCTCTCTCTCTCTCTCTCTCTCTCCTCTTTTACTTATCTTTCTATATAGATAATTTCAGGTTCATTCTCCTTTTAAAAATGAGGAAATAAATGAGTTTTATATATATTTTATTAACCAAAAATTTCACAATAACAAAATAAATAGTGCTATTAGTGAGACAAACCACAGAGCCTGAAATGAGAAATGAAAGAGCCACAATTAAAGAAATCTACTTGTTTTTGATTATTCAGTTTAAGGTTATTACATAAAGTGTCTTGTTTCAAAATGATAACAGACAGTCTTCCTAAACTGTCTTTATGACTGCCAGTGTGATACTGAATACAATAACTATTTACAACTGATTACATCAACTTCTGTATGGACATTGTAGTTCCAGTAAGAACAGTACGCTGCTATACTAACAACAAGCCATGGATTACAAGTGACATCAAAGGCCTTTTGAACCAGAAGAAAAGGGCTTTTTAAGGCGGTGACCGGTATGAGCTCAAATGCGTGCAGAAGGAACTCTGAGTCCAGTTCAGGGCGGCGAAAGAGCAGTACAGGAGAAAGCTGGAGCAGAAGTTGCAGAACAACAGCATGAAGGAAGTGTGGGATGGGATGAAGATTATCACTGGCTGCAGCTCGAAGCGGGGTGCTACCATCGAGACAGACGTGGAGAGAGCAAACCAAATGAACAACTTCTTTAATAGGTTTGATCACCCTAACCCACTCTCACCTCGGAGTACTGCATCCTCCAACCATCCTTCTGCTGATACCAGCATAGGTGAGACATCCCCACCCACAATTACAGCAGCCTTTGTGAGCAGAGAGCTGAGAAGACTTCATGCCAGCAAAGCAGCAGGTCCAGATGGTGTATCGCCACGACTGCTGAAGGCCTGTGCATTGGAACTGGGGAGTCCTCTACAGCGCATCTTCAACCTTAGCCTGGAACAGGGGAGAGTCCCAAGGCTTTGGAAAACATCTTGTATCACCCCTGTCCCAAAGGTATCACGTCCTAGTGAACTGAATGTTGCTCTGACGTCACATCTGATGAAGACCATGGAGCGGCTGCTGCTTCACCATCTGAGGCCACAGATCCGCCACGCCCTCGACCCTCTGCAGTTCGCATACCAGGAGAAGGTGGGAGCGGAGGATGCCATCATCTATATGCTACACCGATCCTTCTCCCACTTGGACAGAGACAGTGGTGCTGTAAGAATTATGTTTTTGGACTTCTCTAGCGCCCTCAACACCATCCAACCTCTGCTCCTTAGTGACAAGCTGACTGAGATGGGAGTAGACTCACACCTGGTGGCATAGATCGTGGACTATCTTACAGACAGACCTCAATATGTGCGTCTTGGGAACTGCAGGTCTGACATTGTGTTCAGCAACACAGGGGCGCCGCAAGGGACTGTACTTTCTCTGGTCCTGTTCAATCTATATACATCAGACTTCCAATATGACTCAGAGTCCTGTCACGTGCAATAGTTCGCTGATGACACTGCTATTGTGGGCTGCATCAGGAGTGGGCAGCAGGAGGAGTACAGGAAGCTAATCAAAGACTTTGTTAGATGGTGCGACTCAAACCAGCAAAACCAAGGAGCTGTTGGTGGATTTTAGGAGGCCCAGGCCCCTCATGGACCCTGTGATCATCAGAGGTGACTGTGTGCAGAGGGTACAGACCTATAAATACCTGGGAGTGCAGCTGGATGACAAATTGGACTGGACTGCCAATACTGATGCTCTATGTAAGAAAGGTCAGAGCCGACTATACTTTCTGAGAAGGTTGGCATCCTTCAACATCTGCAATAAGATGCTGCAGATGTTCTACCAGATGGTTGTGGCGAGTGCTCTCTTCTATGCGGTGGTGTGCTGGGGAGGCAGCATAAAGATGAAAGACGCCTCACGCCTGGACAAACTTGTTAAGAAGGCAGGCTCTATTGTAGGAGTAAAGTTGGACAGTTTAACATCTGTGGCAGAGTGACGGGCATTAAGCAAACTCATGTCAATCATGAAGAATCCACTGCATCCACTGAACAGTGTCATTTCCAGGCAGAGGAGTAGCTTCAGTGACAGACTTTTGTCACTGTCCTGCTCCACTGACAGACTGAGGAGATCGTTCCTCCCCCACACTATGCGACTCTTCAATTCCACCCGGGGGAGTAAATGCTAACTTTTTTTCATTTTTATTACTATTTAATTTAATATTGTTTCTTTGTATCAGTATACTGCTGCTGGATTATGTGAATTTCCCCTTGGGATTAATAAAGTATCTATCTATCTATCTATCTATCTATCTATCTATCTATCTATCTATCTATCTATCTATCTATCTATCTATTTCTTATTTACAATTCATTATTAGAAACAACCCTGAAAAGTGTTAAGCATATGAAGCTGGTACTAACTGCAAGAGTTCTTCCTCTCCCAACAAACAAAACCATTAGCAATTATGGCTTTATTTGTTAGGTTGCAGAATTATTTTATTTTCTATCCATTGCTTATTCTGTGCTCATCCCACTTTGTTTTTCATGACCTTGCCTGTAAACTGAGCTCCATACAAAACCAAGCAGCAGAAAACCAGTTACACTCACTAACATAATATGTAGCGTTATTTTTAACCAATTTATTGTAGGCTGTTTACTGAAAACTAATAATTTATAATAAGTATAATAATTCATCAATAATAGTGTATAGCTCATTATAGATTTAATTCTAAGAACAAAATGTTAATGTTTTATTGTTGCAATTAAACTTAAAGTGTAAAGTGTTAACTTGTAGTTTTGCAAAGAGTTTATACGTTAGGTATCCCTGAACAGTATTTGACCATAGGTGTGCATCGATATGTCAAGCTTTAAGTGTGCAGACACTATAGCTCCAAAACAAACCACTCAATCCTATTGAAATTTAGCACTGTTATTAACTTTATAAAATGATAGAAGCCTTTTTTGAGGCTAATATCAACACAAGTCCAGCTTCTGCCACATGTTAACTGAATTATGTTGCTGATTTGAGGATCTTCTAATGCTATATCAGTTAGAGAGTCAGGGTCTAAACTCATCTGTCACTAAAGTAGCTTCTAGAATGTAAGTTTTTTTTTTTTTTTTAATGATGCAGTCTGCATTGTATTTAACAAAGGTCCACATTGGCAACTTTTGATATATGCATAGGCTCTGATGTTGAGAGACTATCAACACCATCTAATCAGTCTGGATATAAAACTCAGCCACACTCACTGGAAGGTTGCCATTTTTTTTTTAAAGAAATCACCTATTCAATTCTTTGTGATTCCACAAGTTTGTATTTACAGTATGTTTATATGAAAAATTTTAATGGACATGCCTAGCAGTCTTGACTGTGGACCTATGCACAATGTCAAGTCTTTTTTATTGATTGGCTAGTGCTGTTATAATTCTGGGGAAAGCTATACAATTTGGTGGCAGTGATCAGTGCATGATATCATGCCAGCCATTTTTCTCTAATATAAAAGTAAAGTCATTTGATCAGTTTGAAACTCTTAGACTTCTTTATGTGTTAGCCATTTTTGCACTTTTTCACTGTTTTTTCCATCTGTGGTCACAGTTTTTTGTGCCTTCTTCTCTTATGTTTTCAGCACTGTGACAGCTGTGTTCATTTAGAGTTAGTAAAGTTAGGACTGTTTTCATAAATGGTGTTTGGTAACACTGGGACACCTCAAAGAACTGTCATGTCTTCACCCTAAACACAACTGACTTCCAGTATAAAACTAGCATTTTTCATCTACAGAAATACAATGATGACTCCTTGCATCATAAGCTTCATTAATAATAGAGAAGAGTTGGAGTACTGCAGGCTTGGGGAGAACTTTGTCTTGTAGTGCAGGGAGAGCCACCTGCAGCTCAACATCAGCAAAAACAAAAGATTTGGTGGTCGACAATCTGTGAACAATAACTAAGAAATCGTCAACTAAATATGGATAAAACATCCAGAAAACAATTGCAATGGGTCCAATAATGAGGTGTTTTATATCACTTAACATTAATAATACTAATTGAAAAAAATCCTATTTGTCATACTGCTGAGTCAAGGTGGTGAGTCAGAATTTATTATTAGTGAAACAATGAACCTGTATCTACAGTATATCTGAAAGTAGAATACTGCTCATACGAAGCATACATTCTCCTAATAGAATCATAACCAGTCAGTAGGCTTCAGTGATATCTACTTTATCTTTTATTGGTAAAAAGGAAAAAATACAGATGTACATTACAACCATACTTGAACAAACTTACCATTCTTTATTTGTTAAATACCAGCATAGAAATGTAGTCAAAATTGGAGAGTGAGTAAAGTAAAGGAAGGACAGCCTCATTCAGCACCCCACACATGCTTTGCCTGCCAACTGACACATTGTTAGGATGAAGAGACATCACCAAACAAACAATGTCTGGAAAGCATTCACTACCTAAAACTAGTCTGCTTTTGTTTTGTGCTTTGATATTATTGCGAACATTCACAGTTCAGTGTTTGTGCAAGGTTAAAATGATATATAAGCATTTAAAAGAAAAAAAATGACTCTCATTTGAGCAATTTTAGAAAATTTGCTTTCTAATTCTTTTTACATTCAGTAGAATTACAGATTATGAAATGTAACACCTAATTGTAATATGAAATTCTAACTCTCAAAGGGGAATTACTTATCTTTAACGTGTGCCGTTATGACTATTATTAGTAGTAGAAGAGGTATCATTAGTATTACAGTAAACAGCAGCATGGTGTTCACACAGCAGGAAGAACATTGGCATAATTCAGCTTGTTGAATGCTTGTTGAAATTTGTCATGTAGAGCAGCCAACTAATATGAGCACTGGATGTACTCTATCGACAGTAGGAGCCTCACCTTCCTCTTCCAATGTACACTTCGCCATTAAGTTAAAATAACAGAAATTAGCATAACTGCAGATCCAACCAAATGATTTGAAAAAGACAATGTGAACTAGAATAACATGCAATACAGATTCACCTTTGAAGTGAGCCAAAAGTTTTCTTTTGCTTCTTCCTCTTCTAACTTGTTCCTTTTTGAAGAAAATCATTTTATTCTCTCATTTGTATGTTACAAGCCTCCAATGGGTACAATCTGTTTTGTTTTTATTCCTTTATAATTTCAGCATCAGAATTTTCAGCTTGACAAAACAATGAAGTTTAGCAGGTAAAGCACTAAGACTGAAAATGAACTTCTGGATTATGTAAGCCATCCATTGATCCATTAACATTGAACGGCATACTTGTGCAGACTCTGGCACCCAGAGAGCCAGTTCATTCATTTTTGTGAGCACAAGAAAGACAATTAAGAGGCAACTAAGAATTGCATCTTGAGTGTTATGAATTTCAATTAACAACAATTATTGCTTCCTATTCCATTTTCATTCTGAGCACTATCACAGAGCAAATAATAAATCAGTTCCATATATGTAATCAATGATACTTTGGGTGAGTGCTGCTGTTGTAGGCTTTCATTTTTGTAGAGGGCATCTCACAGCCGCAAACTTTTGACACAACGTCACTGACAGTTCCAGGTACAAACAAATGGTTTTATTTTTACTAGTGCCTTACACAGGTTTCTTCCTTATAACAATCAAGAACTCCAACAAACAACTCTTTCCTCCACCACTCCTCCCAGATAAGCTTCGTCCGACTCTTCTCCTGACTCAAAATTACCTGGCGGATGTGGAGAAGCTCCTTTTCAACCTAAACATGGGAGAACATCCCGTGCAACAATATTGCCACTTGGAACCACTTCTGTGGTTTCTTCTATCAGCTTCTTCTATCAGCCCCCGAGGACCCCAAAAGGCAAGCCCCCCAGGACTACAACTCCCAGGCAGCCCAAACAGGGGCCATACCAGGGGATGCTGCCAGCTGGTGCATTGGGGAAACAAAGGACCCTGGAAGGCAGTCTCCCCCAGTCCTTACACTATGATGGCTTCCAAGCCGGGAAAGGTACCACCAAATAACCTGGCTGAGATGCTCATCCTTCTACATCCTCCCTTGCAAATGTTAAATAATATAATGTTTTTTGCTGGGTTATTCTTGTGTTTAAAGTGAATGTCAATATTGTTTTATTAAGGTTTCAGTGGGGAAGCTGGATGGCCCACTGTATAACACTACCACTCTAAAGCTACAGTTTTGTCAGTTTCAATTTCACACCCACTTGCTCTCTTTGTTGAATTTGCACATTCACCATGTTTTGGTGTATGCTGGTTTTCCACTCAATGACTTGCTAAACAGATTAATTGATAGGAATGACTCTGGAAGCGTGCGAGAGCAAGACATGACTAACCCCACAGTGCTTCTGCAAACCTAAACTGGGCAAGTGGATTGCCAAATGGATGGATACATGGATGACTGCTTACTTAAAATATAGAATTTTCTGTACTTTAGAGCAGTTTAACAATAACGCTTTTGTAAAATAGCACAGGATTTCAGGTACCCTTGTGGCACTAAATAAAATCAACATCAGGAGTGACTTAACATGGACCACACACAGACATTTTGGTGAGAAAGACAATAACAACATTTTTTATATAGCACATTTTCATAAAAATGGTGTAGCTCAAAGTGCTTTACAAGATGAAGAAAGAAAAGTTTGTATGAAACAAAAATAAGATTAAGCAATACTAAGTAACAAATAATAAAGTAAGGTCAGAGGGCCAGGAAGAAAGAAAAAACAAACAAAAAAAATCTCCAGATGGGCTGGAGGAAAAAAAATAAAATCTGCAGGGGTTCCAAGGCCACGACACCGTCCAAACCCACCCACTGGGCATTCTACCTAACATAAATGATCTAAATCAGTCCTCATGGTTTTCAGGCTTCATGTGCAAGAATATGATGATGATAGTCATGTGGACATCTGGGGTACTGCCTTCAATTCATCAAGGTAGGATCTGCATGATGCCTTGATCAGGTGGTGGTAGTAGATAGATAGATAGATAGATAGATAGATAGATAGATAGATAGATAG
>JANRMT010053589.1:0-10891 GCA_026402145.1 Polypterus bichir lapradei | reverse complement strand
GGACAGTCTGAGCACTGATGGAGGGATTGTGTGTTCCTGGTGTGACTCGGGCAGTTGTTGTGGCCATCCTGTACCTGTCACGCAGGTGTGATATTCGGATGTACCGATCCTGTGCAGGTCTTGTTACACGTGGTCTTCCACTGCGAGGATGATCAGCTGTCCTTCCTGTCTCCCTGTAGCGCTGTCTTAGGCGTCTCACAGTGTGGACATGGCAATTTATTGCCCAAGCCACATCAGCAGTCCTCATGCCTCCCTGCAGCATGCCTAATGCACGTTCACGCAGATGAGCAGGGACCCTGGGCATCTTTCTTTGGGTGTTTTTCACAGTCGGTAGACAAGTCTCTTTAGTGTCCTGCGTTTTTAGAACTGTGACCTTAAATGCTTACTTTCTGTAAGCTGTTAAGGTCTTAACGACCATTCCACAGGTGCATGTTAATTAATTGATTATGGTTAATTGAACATGCATGGAAAACATTGTTTAAACAATTTACAATGAAGATCTGTAAAGTTATTTGGATTTTTAAAACATTATTGTTGAAATACACAGTCCTGAAAAAGGGACGTTTCTTTTTTTGCTGAGTATATATATATATATATATATATATACTGTATATATATATATATATATAATGTATATATATATATATATATATATATTAGTATATATACAGTATGTGAAGAAGATTGGTAAATTATTAGTCACAAGAAGACATAAATTATTGGCCAAAAGGAAGAATAAATTTAAATTAGTTAGGTAAACTGCCTATAAATTTCTGTACAAGTTAATGAAGTCTTTTATAGTTCATCATGGGCTGTCATCATATTGCTGCCTCGCAGTTAGGAGGCCTGGGTTTGCTTCTCTGGTCCTCACTGTGTGGAGTTTGCATGTTCTCCCCATGTCTGCGTAGGTTTCCTCCGGGTGCTCTGGTTTCCTCCCTCAGTCCAAAGACATGCAGGTCAGGTGCATTGGTGATCCTAAATTGTCCCGTGTGTGCTTGGTGTGTGGGTGTGCCCTGCGGTGGGCTGGCGCCCTGCCCGGGATTTGTTCCTGCCTTGCACCCTGTGTTGGCTGGAATTGGCTCCAGCAGACCCCCGTGACACTGTGTTAGGATAATGGATGGATGGATAATTCATTTGAGCAAAACATTAAAAAAAAAACAAAAAAAACTTAAAACAGTCTGCACTTAAAAAAATGACATTTTTTTTCCAGCAGACAGCAATTAACTTATCCTTCTTTGGGAATTTTGGAGAACATGCAATGATAGGGCGCTGGATTAAAGCCCAGGAACCTGAGTCCAGACGGCAGCACTGAGCACTCTTAACCATTGTGCCACATTACTACAAATGAAATTCACATAATGGAGTCTGCTGACCCTTTTTAACTCTGAACTGAGCAACGCTTTATATAGGATTGCTGTTCTTCCACTTCAGCCTCGTCCTTAAAATTTTGCGTCCGCTATAACATCCCGCTATCTTTACACTTGGGTGCCTGCTTTTATTTTTTGCTTCAGTGTACAGATCCCTCGTGAAACATACTGTGTTTTCTTATCTTCCGAAATACATTCATTCGACTTAAATCTTCGACTTGTCGTTCTTGCTTGAAATCTACAAAGAAAGTTTCAGGACGGCTGCTGAGAAATTGTACGGAACTCGAAGGTTAGGACTGAGTATCACCCGGAGGAGCGCCGGTGCACAGTCCGTCCCGAAAGATGCTCCGCACTTCCTGCTTTTCTTAGCCGCCGTAGTAGCCGGAGATGGAAAGGAGAGTAGAAGGTGAAGAGTAGGGGAAGACGAGCGGATGGACACACAACGAATCAGCTGGGCAGTAAACAGACGAGCCGGTGGTTCCTAGGATGGAGGCAGAGTAGGAATCTTTGAAGGAGATTGTCCGTGAACACAGTGAGCAAACACAAACGCACGGAAGTGAAACACCGGAGAATATGAGAAGCCGGAGAACGTCTGTTTAAGTGCCGGCACGGAGAAAGCTGCAAGTGGAGTCGCGAGATATTTAAAAGTGCCGTTAAGCACGGAGTGTTAAGGTGAGTGCGCGTTCGCACTGATTATCTGGGGATTTGCATGGGAGTTGAATGTCGCTTCAGTTTGGCGCTTATATAGTAAACTAAGCCCGAATTTAAACGCCGGACTCGGGTCTTACGATGGACTGGTGTCCCGTTTAAGTTAACGTCTCCCTTGCGCAGGTCGTAGCCGGGATAGAACTCTGGCTGCGATAAACTTGACAGTTATGTGATGTTTCAAACTTCAGCCAGCACTAACATCAGCTTACACATACTTTTAAATGTTATTCTAGGAATGTGTTATAAAGTTGAATCTCCAATAGTGACGAACGAGACCCGCTTTAGCCTGCTTGGTGGTCTGTGTAGCCGCTGGATAAGAAATCAGACAAACGTGAGACCACCGTTCAGTACTTCTATAGCTAGCGCGTGTGATTAGCAAACATCCCAATGTCCCAACATCTCATCCGGGCACTTCCTAAAGGTTGTCAGGGTCATGACTTGAAGTCCGTGTCCCGGTAGTTTGTAGCACAGCCCCACAACTCTTTGGCTAGAACATAAAAAAAAAACTGACAAACGAGAGGAGACCATTCAGTCTATCAAACCCGTTTGTTTAGTTCATAGCTAAGCTGTCCCAATGTCTCATCCGGATTATTCTTAAAAGGTTGTCAGGGTGTCTGCTTCAACGCCACTTCACAGTAGTTTGTTCCTGAGTCGCACAACACTTTGTGTAAAGAGGCGTTTCCTGGCTTCAGTCTTCAGTGCACTTCCTCTTCATTTCCTCCGATGTCATCGAATGTCGCTGGATCTACTTTGTCAACACTTTTGAGGATTTTAAATATCTGGATGAGGTCCCCACACAGTCTCCTCTGCTCAGGCTAAACAGGTTAAACTCTCAGAGTCTGTCACAGTGTGACATACCTTTAAGTCCAGGGATGAACTTGTTTCCTCTCCTTTACACAGCTTCAAGTGCTGCTCTGTCTTTCAGGTAGCGTGGTGACAACACTCCAGATGAGGTCTCACTAGTGGAGTATACAGTTTGAGCATAACGACTCGACTTAAATTCAATAGTTTTTTTTCCGATATAACCCAAAATTTTACTTGCCTTTTGTAAATGTTTTTCTATATTGCTTAGTTGATGATAATGTTATGTTAACATTAACCCCCTGAATCCTTTTCAGAAGTTGCTTCCTGTATGGCAGTGTCTCTCATCTTGTATTTATAATTTTATCACCCGGAGCAACCCGAACTAAAGAAGGGCTTCACTTCTAACTGCCCTTTCCTTTCAGTTCTATAGTGTCCTTGAGTATTTGATTCACCATTTAGTCAAAAGAATTCTGCTGGATCTACTTTATCAGTTCCCTTTTAGAGCACTGTGTGACTTTGACCAAGTCACTTCACCCGCTGGTGCTCCAATTAGTTGAACAAATTCTGCCTGATCTACTTTATCGATGCCTTTTTAGAATTTTGAAAACCTGGATGAGGTCTCCTCTGTTGAGGATAAACAGGTTTCAATCTCTGAGTCTGCCACAGTCGGACATGTCCTTCAGTCCCATGATGCACTTGGTTGCTCTTCTCTACACAACCTGAAGTGCTGCCATGTATTTCTTGTACTGTGGTGACCAGGGGCCTCATGTATAACGGCGTGCATAGAACTCGCACTATAACATGGCGTAAGCACAAAAGCGGGAATGTGCGTACGCACAGAAAAATCCAGATGCATAAATCTGTGCGTACGCAAACCGCTACATAAATCCCGGTCAGTGTGAAAAGTAACGCACGTGCACGCGACTGCTGTCTCGCCCCAACTCCTCCCAGAATGACGCCTCTTTGAATATGCAAATCAATATAAATAGCCCTTAAGCTCAGCCTTCTGTGAAATGAAAATGGGAAAAGCATGGTGGAAAAATATAAGAATTTCAGCGAATACAAAGTGGAAGCAAAGGAAAAACTTACTATTTGTTGGTTTAAACAGATGGTATAAACAAGAAAAGGAAGTTGATCGAGTGACAGAGTGTCGGAGAAACTCGAAAGCTCAAATTCACAAAGTCGCACAGTGCCGTAAATAAAAAAGAGGTCACATATCAAAGTTGCTGTGAAAAGGCGAGTCGTAGCCCACCGTCTGAGTGTCATATGAAAGCTTATTAGGGTACAGACAAAAAAAAAAATAGGCACACAGTGGGGAAAAAAGCACAAAATGTCAACTTTAATCTCGAAATTTCCACTTTAATCACGTAGTTTATTTTGCCATTAAAGTAGACCATCATAAACTTCATCTTAAAATCGTTTAATTTACTAGTTTCTCAAATCCCATCGTAACTAAAGTAGCAAGTTGAATGCTTTGTTTTGTATTTGATCTTCTATGTGCTCTGTGTGTTTGAATCACTACGTGCTTCTTAAACCGGCTCTCTTCCTCCGACGGGACACAGAATCCATTACATTCGTGATATTACAGTTCTCTGAATAATTAAAATACTGAGATGTATACTTGATATCGTTTTCATGATGATAGGAGTTAAAGCATGTTATTAAACATGGGAACACGGTGGCGCAGTGATTGTTCATGTCTCATGCAGGGTGTTTGCTGCACCGTGTGCGACCTTCAATTAAATACTTTATTGTAGCGGTACTGTCTCTTTCAAACATACTAATCCCCAATTCCTGTCCTTCCTTTTCTTCCTCCAAATACCCAATCGCCACACAATCAGCTCTGTAATGAACGTTAAGCCATCTGTAAGCTTAGAACGCCGATTCTTCAAAACCTTTAAGGAACATTGAAATATCTTCATAGTACATGTTTAATTATTCTATCCATCTATCCTTCCAGTGTCACGCCAGCACAAGCAGGAATACAGTGCGAGGCAGGAACAATCCGTGAACGAAGTACATGCTCCTAGCTAGCACCGTGGCACCATGTCCTGGCATGTGTAATTATTAACAATATAGATTACTGCGGTGGGCTGGCGCCCTGCCCGGGGTTTGTTTCCTGCCTTGCACCCTGTGTTGGCTGGGATTGGCTCCAATACAGATTATTTAAATGAAGTTAAAGTTTTATCTTTATAATATAATAAACATATTTTGCTGCATTTCATCTTAAAAATGATATCGTCATCATGTGTAAATACGCACATTATGAAGTGGCTGAGGTTGTGTAATATTATAACTGTATCTCAAGTTTACAGTGAAGTGATTCTACTTATAAGTACAGACAGTTCTACCAGGAGCACTTGATGGACTGATTGAGTGCGTTTAGAGTTGTTGGGATGAAACTTTCTGAACCGCGAGGTCCGTATAGGAAAGGCTCTGAAGCGTTTGTCGTGTGAGAGCAGTTCAATAGACAGCATGGCTGAGGCAGTGTGTGCTTGATGCTGTATACCGATAATTCTCTTTCTCAGATTCTGTAGATCTTTGATTCCTCACTCATATACAGTGATATAAATACTCTGAGTGGTGCCGTGTGAGTAATATGGAAAAAGATGATCCGCTGTGGCAACCCCTAATGGGAGCAGCTGAAAGAAGAAGATGAAAAAGGTGCAGTGAGATTAACAATGCTATAGCAGCTATGGTATTTAGAATAGTTTGACCATTCTGTTGACCATTACAGTATATTGTTACTGGTTAATTACAATCAGATGCATTAAACTAATAAACAATATACAGTTAATTTCAGTGTATTTATAAAGCCACGTCGGGGATGTGGATCTGAAAAAGAAAGGGTAACCACACAGGAACAATAGCACTGCTTTGACGCTGGGTGCCGCCAGTCTGCAAAACCGAGCGCAGAATTTGCGTACGGCAGGGTATGAGGTACCGTGGAAATGTGCGTGACTTTACGCCAAGTTTAGGTTTTATACATCGTGATTTGAACGCGGAAATGTTCTTACGCAACATTTTTGTGCGTGCACACCGTTTATACATAAGGCCCCAGAACTGCACACAACACTCCAGAGGTGGTCTCACTAGTGGATTATACAGTTTGAGCATAACGACCCTTGACTTAAATTCAGTAGTTTTTGTGATATAACCTAACACTGTATTTGTCTTTTTAATTGTTTCTGTATATTGCCTAGTTGAGGAAAATGCTGTGTCAATGTAAACCCCCTGAATCCTTTTCAGAAGTTGCTTCCTGTATGGCAGTGTCTCCCATCTTGTATTCATAATTGTATCACCCAGAGGAACCTGGAATAAAGAAGGGCTTCCTGCCTTCAGATCTTACTATACTTCCCCTTCAGTCCTATGGGGTCCTTGAGTATGTGATTCACTGTTTAGTCCATAGAATTCTGCTGGATGTTCTTTATTAATTCCTTTTTAGAACACCACAGGACCCTGAGCAAGTCACATCACCCACTGGTGCTCCAATTGGAAAAAGAAAAGAAATGTAACCAATTGTGTCTTAAAATGTTGTAAGTCACTTTGGATGGAGGTGTTAGCCAATTAAATAAATGTGAGTGTACATTTTGAAAACCTAGATGGGGTTCTCCCATGGTCTCATCTGCTTTGGCTAAACTTGTCACAGTAGGACATGTTCTTAAGTCCTGGGTGTTAATATATCACATCTCACCTGCACTATTTAACTCAGTGTATGTGCTTCCGGGGTAAGGGGGGGTGGAGGTTTTGGGAGGTGCTTGTGGGTGTGTTCGGGTGCGAGACTAAGCGAAGAAGCTGCTGAACGCCTCTAATAAATGTTATCAACAATTAAACGTCGTGTTTATTTCAGTTTAACATGGTAGCAGAGGATGGTTCATAAGGATGGCAGCTAGTTATAAAGTCCTGCCGAAGTTTGATGAAGCCAGACCGTACGAGTGCTGGAAAAATGAAATCAATGTCTGGACGCGAGTTCATGGAGTACTTGCATGTCATGTTGATGATTTTCTTTGGGCAGGCTCACAAAACTTCTCAAAAGATGTGATTCCTGCGCTTAAGTCTGCATTTCAGGTGGGGCGTGAGGAACATGAAAATTTCTGCTATGTGAGAATGGACTTTGTTACTTTTAATGGTGAAATTCATGTTCATCAGCATAGTTACATTGAAAACTTACAGCCAATTCCCCTACAAGCAGCGCGTGCCCTGCAGAGAGATGCCTCTGTTAATGAGACTGAAAAAGAGCAGCTTAGGTCAAAAATTGGACAGATATTGTGGGTTGCAAAACAAACCAGACCAGACATCATGTTTGATGTAAGCAGATTAGGGTCAAATATAAAAGATGCCACAGTTCAGTCAATTCACAAGATAAATAAGGTCATTAGAAAGCTTAAATCTGAAAAAGTCACTCTCAGGTTTCAGCATTTGGGAAACAATGATGCTCTGAATCTGACAGTTTTCAGTGATGCCTCCCTAGGAAATCTTCCTGATGGGGGTACACAAGGGGGAATATTAATTGGTCTCATGGGAGAAGGAGGGAAGTTTTCTCCCCTCTTCTGGCAGTCTAAGAGAATTAGACGTGTGGTGAGGAGCACTCTGGCAGGGGAAACTCTAGCCCTGTCAGATGGAATAGAAAATCTTTCTGGCGACCCTCTTTTCTGAGCTTACTACTGGAAATGCTGATCTGAATACTCCCACTTCGGTCTGTGTGACAGACAATCACTCTCTGTTTGATGCTTTTAAGTCAACAAAACAGGTCACTGAGAAACGACTTAGACTGGAAATAAGCAGTATAAAGGAGCTCATACAGAGTAAAAAAAATAAAGAAGGTTCTCTGGTTGGACACAAAAACTCAACTTGCTGATTGTCTTACAAAAAGGGGAGCATCTGCTCTTATGTTATTAAAAGTACTCAGCGAAGGGCTATGGTGCTATTGAAATCTTATCTAAAACTGTCTTATCAAAACGTTTAATAAAAATAAAGGGGCTACATACCAAACCTATGCACTTTCAATTGTATATGTAACTACTGTTTTGTTGTGCTTGCTGTGGCCTTTATTGTTCTGCTATGGTAACCAAGGACTTTGTTACATATGTTTCCCCTTTATTCTTTTGTTGTTTTTGTTGTAAAAAAATTATATGGGAGATTGTTAATATATCACATCTCACCTGCACTATTTAACTCGGTGTATGTGCTTCCGGGATAAGGGGAGCGGAGGTTTTGGGAGGTGCTTGTGGGTGTTTTTGTGAGGGTGTTCGGGTGTGAGACTAAGCAAAGAAGCTGCTGAACGCCTCTAATAAATGTTATCAACAATTAAATGTCGTGTTTATTTCAGTTTAACACTGGGATGCACTTAGTTGCTCTTCTTTGCTGCTCTGTCTTTTTTGTACCATGGTGACCACAACTGCACACAGCCCTCCAGATGTGGTGTCACCAGTGTGTTATATACCCTGAGCATAACGTCCCTTATAGGACTGTCAGAACAAAAATCAGTGATCAAGTGTGTTTCAAATGTTATTCTTATTCAGAGGCAAATACTGGCATTCGATTACAAAAGAATGCCAACCCCTTTTTTTTTTTTTTTTTTTAAAAAAAAAAACCCCATGCTAATTTGAGTATTGTGTTATTTCAGGGATGCCATGCTGTAATACTTTTCTGTTTTGTCTGTATTTTGCACATCACTTCCGCAGTCAGTGTTTTTATAGATTGTAATTGTTAGTTATGACAGATTTTCTAATGCACTTCTGTGCTTTTGGCTTCACATGTGTACTAACAACAGATTTTTAACCCATCTCCAGCACCCTAGAAGAATTATTTTGCTCATGATCCCATTCTGTTTCACTCCTGAACTTGAGATTCCCGATTTGCTGTTGTAAAGCAAATCAAGCATTCATCATAGCAAGCAAAAGCTGGTTTCCTTTCTTATTAAACATAATTAGAAATATCTGTCATATTTCTGATTTTCTTCTTCTTAAATATTCTTCTCCTTTTCCTTATTATTATTAAATCACCATTTTGAAAAGTATTTTCAGTATCAGGAAAACATTTAGCTACTTTAGCCAACGTGTGTCTTTTGAAGGCTGCTGGCTGGATACATCTCTCTCTCTCTCTCTTTATATATAATTATAAAAAAAAAAACTTTGGGAGTCAGACTAGGGAGACGAGATGTGATCTTCTCAGAAGACAATTTGTAGTCCTGCGAGAGACACTTTAACTTGCTCCCAGCTCTTAAAACAATGACAAGCAAAACACAAGGCTCGCAGCAGGTGATCCGACCACTTCTCCTTGCGTGCGTTCAGCCACCCTAACCCCCTCTTCACAACGCGAGCAGCAGAGACACGGAGTGGCAAAAAGGACAGTGGCTGTACAGGCTTTAAAATTATCGCTTCCCCTTCACAATGCGAGCAGCGTTATACGTCCTGCGAGAAAGAGATTTAACCACGCCCAGGGCCGGAAATAAAGGACAAGTATTGTTTTTACAATGTCACGCGAGACAAGGCAGTGAGCCATAATTTAAAACAAGTCCACGGACATTTAACCTAGCAGTTGTTGGATTGCTTTTGGCAGATACGCATCATGTGCTCCCAGCACTTAAAACAACGACAACATGCGACAAGCAAAACAGGCAGCTCGACTAGCATCAGAAAGACAGCAGATGATCCAATGGTAACTCCTTAGTGTGCGTTCAGTCGCCCCACCCCTTCACAACGTGAGCAGCATTATACATCCTGCGAGAAAGAGATGTAAACACACCCGGGGCCGGAAATAAAGGACAAGTATTGTTTTTACAGAAGTTTTTAAAGTAAAAGTGAAAATAATGCATATGTAACAATTTCCATGAAAATAACAATCTGTTTAAATTGTAAGTCCGGTAAACCAAACACGGGGGTGGGCAAGTGAAGCGAGCAGGGAGCGGAGCCCCCTAGTGTGTGTGTGTATATATATAATGTGTGTGTGTATGTGTATATATATATATATATATATATATATATATATATATATATATATATAGTGTGTGTGTGTGTATATATATACTAGCAAAATACCCGCGCTTCGCAGCGGCGAAGTACTGCCTTAAAATTTAACCTTTTTAAACTGAGGGAAAATATGCCAATAATTATTTGTTAAGGATCTCTTTGTATACCATGTTGTCAGTTCGGCCCTCCGGTTGTAACATGACCAAGCTGTGCGCTGAGCTTACTCTTGAGCATGTAACTTACAGTTGGCCATGTGAACAGTAATCTTGTCTCAAATCTCACAGCTTGGATTGCTGCTGTCATAATCGGTTTGAGTTTCATGGTTTGTTTCAATTACGATAGTATTTGCAGGATTTGTTGTGTTGAAGTGACATTCGGCATCTGTCAAGCATTGTAAGCACACAACCGGTTTCATCGATAAAATCACATCCAGCTTTTGAGAGTTTAAACACTCATAAACATCAAAGTGTCCACTACTGAAATCGTCACCTGTGAATCTAAGATGTTTAAGAGGCATTGGCGGTTGTCGAAAGGTGTAAAATATTTGGCCATTTCGGTACACTTGAAAGCGACAACCGAACAATTCAGCGGCAGCCATCAACTCACATGCAGAGCCATAGGTGAAGGGCTTAAGCATTTCACTCTTATAGTGCTCCTGTGTAGTATAATTATCTCCTGTACCGTCATCAGTCCACACCTTGAACCTGTCCCAGTCATTCAATACATAAGACACAATGTTCCTCCGGATATCAAGAGTGAGCCTGATATGGCCGTGCAATATGTAACAAAGAGAATGGAAAAGGTAGGTGCCATCTCCGGGCATGGAAACCACTCAGTAAGTGACAGTTCTTTGATCGATAGTGATCACCTCGATAGACATGGTAATGGGGGCTAGAATGATAAAGGAAATGGGTACCTGAGCAATGTAAAGTAAGTCTAAAATACCTATACAATAACTATAATTGTAATAAACAAACAATAAAACAGCGGAGAAGCCATGGATTAAACAAAAAGGCTGTAGTTATCAGTAGGGAGACGTGA
>JANRMT010053584.1:0-11150 GCA_026402145.1 Polypterus bichir lapradei | reverse complement strand
CTATGCAGAAGAGTTGATCTGAAGGAGATTGAAGACTGCAAAGTGGTACAGGAGAAAGTGTAGTTAAGCAGCATAGGATGGTGGTCTGTAGGATGACGCTGGAGATCAAGAAAAGGAAGAGGGTGAGGGCAGAGCCAAGGATCAAATGATGGAAGTTGAAAAAGGAAGACTGCAAGGTTGAGTTTAGGGAGGAGGTGAGACAGGCACTGGGTGGGTGGCAGTGAAGAGTTACCAGACAGCTGGGAAACTACAGCAGATGTAGTAAAGGTGACAGCAAGAAGGGTGCTTGGCGTGACATCTGGAAAGAGGAAGGAGGAAAAGGAAACATGGTGGTGGAATGAGGAAATACAGAAGAGTTTATAGAGGAACAGGATGGCAAAGAAGTGGGATAGTCAGAGAGATGCAGAAAGTAGACAAGAGTACAAGGAGATAAGGCGCAAGGTGAAGAGAGAGGTGGCAAAGGCTAAAGAAAAGGCATATGATGAGTTGTATGACAGGTTGGACACTAAGGAGGGAGAAAAGGACCTGTACCAATTGGCTAGACAGAGGGACTGTGCTGGGAAAGATGTGCAGCAGATAAGGGTGATAAAGGATAAAGATGTAAACGTACTCACAAGCGAGGAGAGTGTGTTGAGTAGATGGAAAGAGTACTTTGAGATGCTGATGAATGAAGAGAACAAGAGAGAGAAGAGGTTGGATGATGTGGAGATAATGAATCAGGAAGTGCAACGGATTAGCAAGGAGGAAGTGAGGACAGCTATGAAGAGGATGAAAAATTGAAAGGCCGTTGGTCCAGATGACATACCTATGGAAGCATGGAGGTGTCTAGGAGAGATGGCAGTGGAGTTTTTAACCAGATTGTTTAATGGAATCCTGGAATGTGAGAGGATGCCTGAGAAGTGGAGAAGAAGTGTACTTGTACCGATATTTAAGAATAAAGGGGATGTGCAGGACTGCAGTAACTACAGGGGAATAAAATTGATGAGCCACAGAATGAAGTTATGGGAAAGAGTAGTGGAAGCTAGGTTAAGAAGTAAGGTGATGATTAGTGAGCAGCAGTATGGTTTCATGCCAAGAAAGAGCACCACAGATGCAATGTTGTTCTGGGGATGTTGATGGAGAACTTTAGAGAAGGCCAGAAGGAGTTGCATTGTGTCTTTGTGGACCTGGAGAAAGCATATGACAGGGTGGCTCGAGTGGAGCTGTGGGATTGTATGAGGAAGTCGGGAGTGGCAGAGAAGTACGTAACAGTTGTACAGGATATGTAAGAGGGAAGTGTGACAGTGGTGAGGTCTGCGGTAGGAGTGACGGATGCATTCAAGTTGGAGGTGGGATTACATCAGTAATCATATTGCAGTGGTGATGGACAGGTTGACAGACGAGATTAGACAGGAGTTCCCATGGACTATGATGTTTGCTGATGACATTATGATCTGTAGCAATAGCAGGGAGCAGGTTGAGGAGACCCTGGAGAGGTGGAGATATGCTCTAGAGAGGAGAGGAATGAAGGTCAGTAGGAACAAGACAGAATACATGTGTGTAAATGGGAGGGAGGTCAGTGGAATGGTGAGGATGCAGGGAATAGAGTTGGTGAAGGTGGATGAGTTTAAATACTTGGGATCAACAGTACAGAGTAATGGGGACTGTGGAAGAGAGGTGAAAAAGAGAGTGCAGGCAGGGTGGAATGGGTTGAGAAGAGTGTCAGGAGTAATTTGTGACAGACGGGTATCAAGCAAGAGTGAAAGGGAAGGTCTACAGGAAGGTTGTGAGACCAGCTATGTTATATGGGTTGGAGACGGCGGCACTGACCAGAAAGCAGGAGACAGAGCTGGAGGTGGCAGAGTTAAAGATGCTAAGATTTGCATTGGGCGTGACGAAGATGAACAGGATTAGAAATGAGTACATTATTGGGTTAGCTCAAGTTGGACGGTTGGGAGACAAAGTCAGAGAGGCGAGATTGCATTGGTTTGGACATATGCAGAGGAGAGATGCTGGGTATATTGGGAGAAGGATGCTAAGGATAGAGCTGCCAGGGAAGAGAAAAAGAGGAAGGCCTAAGCGAAGGTTTATGGATGTGGTGAGAGAGGACATGCAGGTGATGGGTGTAACAGAACAAGATGCAGAGGACAGAAAGATATGGAAGAAGATGATCCACTGTGGCGACCCCTAACGGGAGCAGCCGAAAGAAGAAGAACAAGAAGATTGACACAGTTCTATCAATAATTATTTATTTATTCAACTGCTATACACACAGGTAGAGTTGTTTGAGTCCTCACTGCACTAGTCTGTACATGGCTATCAATGTCCAGGTTTAAGGAGAGTATGGCAGATGCGGGCAATCATGGTATCACAACCATATAACTCTCTAGAATCTCATAATGAACTAGGATCACCAATTGTACTTGGTCTAAGCACTCTTATTTTTTCCCTCTATAAATTTAAAGTGAAATTTGGAAATATTATTCAGACAATACCAGGAAACCGAGCTACAACTCCAAAATAGTGACTGAATTGAAATACTACAGTGTGGGATATCAAAAGAGAAACAACACCACATAGGATGTGATGGTGGCAAGACGATTAACATGCTTACCTTTCAACCAAAAAACTATGGTTATATTACTGCCAATTATAGTTATCTTTATCTTTAAACAAGCATTTCCTTCACTATTTTTGACATGGTCCCAAATCAACCAGTGCTGGAGCCAAATTATCACTAGATAATTTGAGGTTCTGTGCATCAGACTGACAAATAAAGAACATTGTTCACAAAGAAGCTATCTGATACTGACAATAGTTTTGAACCAAAATGCAAAAAAAGCATGTCTTAAATAATCAATTATTGTTGGACTAATCACTCTTCACTTGTGGTCTTCGGTTGAGCTCAGGGCAGTTTATTGTCTTAGAAGAACATCCCATGTTTGCATTAACTATATAAAATGGTCTAATGTAATTAATGTACTGATAGGAAATAATCAAATTAAAAGTAAAATGTAGTCATGCAAAATCCTAGATTTCTCTTACAATATAACATCATCTAGTGTTAAAATATATTCATTATTTATTTATATTTTCATTTTATTAGTGTCAAATTTGTTTATTCTTGTTATCAATTCACTCCCCATGGAAGTTTACTAGATGATTTTAATAAAATGCAAAAACTTGTACAAAAATACACATAAAAAGAAAATATTACATTAAGGATAGCAGTTAAAATAAAGCTATTCTGTAGAAAAACTGGAAAAAATCTGACTTCTTAGTTCCACCCTGTACCACACCAATGTGCTCTGCTTTCTGTTTTGCAAAAGTGTTTTATTATTTTTTTTTAAGTTCCGTTACCACAAAACCTTCCATGGAATGAACTTCATTTAAAAAGAGGAAAAAAAAAACAAACTCTTGTTTCTCACCATGAAATCAAATTAAATAAATGACACTTAAACTGGACTTTTCCTGATTTTGGCCATTAAAATAAATCTTAATTTGAGCTAAATTTTTCAAGCAAAGGTTAAACCAGCAGAGTATTATAAACAGCTGAAAAACATGAAACAAAGAAAAGGAAATGATAACTTTTGGCCACATCACAGCTAAACGTCAACTTCACATTTTGGGTGAAAGCACAAGAATGTTTGTCAAGTCGAGTAAAAGAGGAAACCCGACCTTCACCATAGTATTGCTGTTTTTACAAATTCAGAAATCTCCTTTCGATACTTCTTTACGCCACCTCACACCAGGTTACATGCTACATTTTGCCTGGCCCATGATTTGTTCAAGTTCACTGTCATGTGTACATACACACATAAACTGTACAGAATTAAAGTGACAATGACACAATAAAAGACAAGCAGAAAAACATAGAAAGCAACATATATGTATTTCACGTAAAAGAAAAGAAAGAGATACAATGTTTGTAGACTCTCTTGTTTGGTGAATGCCACTTGTAACTAAGGAATTGTGTTTTGTTGTGAGCTCTTCACTAGTGATCAATTTTGCAACCTTGTCCTGTAATACTTGTTCACAAACAGTCCTTCAGATTGATGTTCACTCAATTATGTTGACCTCTTTTGTAAGTCACTTTGGATAAAGGTGTCTGCTAAGCAAATAAATGCAAATGTCAATAAGTCATTTTCTAACCCACTAAATTCAAAACAGAGAGTGCTGGAGCCTATTACAGCTAGCATAGGGCACAAGGCAGGAACAAACCCTGGACATGGCGCCAGCCCATTTCAGGGTGGACATACAAACACACCCCAACCACACAATAGGGCCAATTTAGTATCGCCAATCGACCTAACCTGTGTGTTTTTAGACTATGGAGCACCCGGAGTAAACTAACTAAACACAAGGAAAACATGCAAGCTTCATGCAGTGAGGACCTGGGACACAAACCCAGGTGTCCTTACTGCCAGGCAGCACCTGTGCCACTATACCGCCTCCTAAATGTAAATGTCAAGTTTGAAAAAATAGTTTACTCACTCTGGGGTTTGAGCTTCCAAGGACACAGCTCTGAATGTCTTGCACACCAGTACACGACTGAACTCCAACTTCTGATTAATGTCATCATTAAATAGCGGTGGTAGTAGAAGGGGAGGGACTTCCGGTGTCATGTTGAATTGACAATTTCCTCTGTTCTCAAGGTGAAAAAGGAAAGGCAGCTAATACTGGTGTTATTCCACACTCAACCTGCATCATTTCTACCGGATTAGGACCTCCAAGATGTTACCTAGCTGCACGTGCCCTAACAATACATATTCACATACATACTATATACTGTAATGACATCTAACCACAAAAAACTCAAAAAGAAACCTGAAGCTCAAAAACTAAGCCTTAACATTTTAATAAGACCTAGAAACAAAGTATGCCAATGTGGTACAGTGTGTCAGAGATTTGTGGTGGGTGCAGGATTTTTAATAACAAAAAGAGAAATTTTATAGCTTCTTATCCTCTCAACGTCAACCCTTCATAAGTAGATGTTTGTGTGGTCTGCCTTCTGTTTCCTGAGGCCTGTATCAAGCTCAATGGTTTTGCTGACATACGGGTGAGATTGTTGTTCTGACACCAGTGAGTCAGCAGGTAGATCTCTTCTCTGTAAGCCATCTAGTCAAAGTTGGAGCTTTGTTTGGCCAGTCATCGGTGAATATGGAGTACAGAAAGAGGCTTGGTAATGTGGTTGTTGTTTTCATATTCCTGGTTTTGTGATGGCGTCAGAAGTATAAAACTTGCATATGCACAAAGAGAATATTGATATGTGCATTTGCAATCTTCTACATTATTTCTCAAAAAGAATACTTTACAGGAGAACCTGCACATATTTATGGTAAGTCTGACCCATCCCGACGCAACATTTTGGAAGCACTGGGAAATTACGACATGCTTGATCATGCAGGGAAATGCAGCCAAACCAGCTAAATGACGACTCATGCATATAATTATTCATATAGCCGAGCCTCTATTAGAATGTGTGCTGACGTGACAACCACATTACACTGTAGCGGTCCGGTGCTGCTAAGATTCACACCATCAAGATGACGGTGATTTATTTATTTTTATAGAGGATCCCAGGGACACTCCCAGCCTTGGCCCGACCTGCACACACTCACAAACAGAGATAAAATAAAGCACACTGGGAACTAACAACAATTAAAGAATATAATGAAATTAAATAATATAAATGAAAACAATAATACCACCCCTGTACCCCTACGGCGAAATTTTATTAAACATATAAACACAAACAACTCCACACAGCAAAGTCCATGAAAAACAACACTGGATGCAATGAAAGATGACTATAGTAAGTCCAGAGATCAGCATGCTGAAAGGGAATGAAAAAACAGTCCTACCGGTAGACACTGTATGGGTGAAGATGGATGGATGGTTCAGGAGTGCTCCTTTTCTTGCGGGGAATCCACTGAATCCACTATCAGTTCTCAGCACACAGGTAAACAGAAGACGATCCAGACTCCAACAATGAATACAATCTAGGACACAGTGACTAAGTACGGCTTAATTAAGAAGGCAGTCCGACAGGTAAATGGAACACAAATTACAACAACAAAAAACACCCTCCTTCATTTTGGACACCTGCCCTCCTTTTAAACCCCTCTGACCACCTTCGACCCCAACAGCCCCTGCAGGGACTGCTGGGAGATGCAGTTTTAACTAATAGTAGCACTGCTACAACACCTTAAAAGTGATGAATATGATATACAGACTATATTTTTGTTCCCTTTTAAGAGGATTAATGCATAAGATTGCATAGAAGCACAGCAAGATACTCTTTAAGGTTTCAGGGGGGAGGCTGTCCCAGTCAATGAAGGTCTGCAGCATTGTGATTGCAAATGCACAAGATTCATTAGTTTATTCCATTTGCAGTGGTTTCAGCCCAGCAACCTGGCTGAGCTCGAGGTGTGCTTGCATATGCACAGCTACAAATTGACTGTGATTTACAGTATATAGGTGAATTGTGTGGAAATGTGTGTACGCCGGGTTTAATAAATCAGATTGTTTTTGTTGTATTAAATTTTCCTGTTTTTTTCCATTTGCAAAATTTCACACTCAAATCCCCGCAAAGTGTTATAAAGGAGACTCCAGGTCTATATTCTTTGGACCTCAGAAGGGCAAACTAAGGTCTGCATCTGCAAACCTAACCATGCGATTGTTGTAACACTTTTGCATATTTACTTAACTTACTAGGATATTTTCCTGCTCAAATACATGCCACTTTACATACAGTGAACTGGATTAACGCACATGCACATTTCCAAAGGATGAGATGCAGACTTCAGGAAAAATGCTAAAGAAGCTACCGATATTTAAAGGATGGGAAAAAAAGAACTCAAAGTACAAAAATAATGTCAAGCAGACTTAAACTACTGCCCATCTGGTGAGGAGGATTGTCTGCTTGCCCAGCTCTCAATTATCACACCAGCTGACCACGCATCTCTCTCTCTCTTAACCCTGGTTTCCTCCACTCTCCAGTGAGAGTGTGCCCTGACTCTCCTATCAGCTTCAGAACTGATTAGCTTCTGCAGTATCTGGGGTTTGGTGCAGTTCTCCTTGGTTAAAGAAAAAAACACACATAAGCCCCCTCTAAAGACTGACTGTATCCCAAAACCCTGAGACATCAGGGTCAACTAATGGACTGAAGAGCAATGACTGCATTCCGGCTCCTGATGCTGGCCTTCATTTTTAAAGGACAAAAAGATTTAATTTCTTCCAACTTGGGTTACCCACTATTGGTCTAGCGGTATTCTTGCCTCTTGCCCGCGTTTGTTCTCTCCCAGTTTCTAGAGTGTCTGCTGGATTATTCACCCACTAGTGTTCTTCAAGAATATTGCATTGGTCTCACTTTTACCAGTGCTCCTGCCTGGTTCATTTTCAGAGTAACGAACGCAACATTTAGTTGGGAACTCACACCTCACAGCCCCTTAAATGTAGCCAGTTTAGAATGCAGACCTCTAGTATAATAATTAAACAAGTTAGAAAATGTTTAGTTAACTGCTTGAAAGATGGTGCATTTTTAAGAGTGACAGATATCATAGTTTTGTTCATTTGATTCTTTGACAATTAGACATATCCAAAAATAACAGTGATAATACAATGCAATTAAAATAACAGAATATTGGTTGAGTACATTAAATACATACTTTAAAGCATTTTACCAGATCATGTAGTTAAAAAATGAGACCAAATAGGCTTGTGGTGGCTCAATGGCTTTCACAGACACCAGATATCAATCCAAGTAATGTACAAATGACATCTAATGATCTACTATGGTTAGTTGTTAGTTGTGAACAGTCTATGGCTATTTGTGCTTCATAATTCTTAAACAGAAAATTTTTAAATGAAGTACTCAATAGAGAGTTAAAATCCTTGTTGATGTCTCCAGTTAAAATTGCTACTGTGTTTTAAGGACATAAGACACTCTTTTTAAAATGAAACTAAAATTAAAAAGTAAGAATATGTATTTGATATAATGGGAAAAGAGAAAAAAAGAAACTAAATACATCTTTTTAAAGGATTGATATCGTAAACTTGACTAATAAAGTATGTATGTTTAAGAAAAGCAAGGTGAAACAGTTCTAAATAAGGTGAAGGAAAGAATAATAATTTAGATGAGAGTCACATGAGCATTTTCCTTGTTCTTATTTTAGCTGTCATAGTAACGTGCTCAGAGGGAACCAAATTCTTGCTCCACATGGCAATGTACATATTTCTACACACAGATCAGCATGCAGTACAAATGGGATTATATATCTTTGTCTTGTTGATGATAATTCCTGGTCACACTTAGTTTCATATTAATATATTGTCACTATAAGTAGGTTATAGTTGCATTGCCATTTGCTTTTACAGATACAAAAATAGTTTAACTGACCTGGTATGACTTCAAGCAACAGGTGAACTGACTTGGTGTTGCAGAGTCCTGGAAAGCTGCTGATGTGATTTCGTGTTCCCTGCTGTGCACATTCATTTCTCTCCTTCTCTTTCATTAATTTGTGTTGAGATCTGTTTTGCTATCAGCGGCAGCCTTCAGATGAGTAAAAGAGGAAATTCTAAAATATAAACAGTACAGGTTGAAATAATGACTCCTAAGGAATGTTTGAAACAAAAAATTATTTCAGTTATAATTCAGTTATTATTCAGTAATTGATGCCATTTAGAAGTTTCTCTTCTTTTAAGAGGGATGAATTTGAAAATTTGACAATGTTTTCCATTTTTGAAATTTCTAAAATTTATATAATGAACTCTGTTGCAAATTTTCCACTGATTTTTAGCACACTATTAGGATCAGCATTATATATTAAAGGTTCTCTACCACCCAACATAGGCTGTTACATGGGTTCAGAAAAATAAAAAGTTTGTCTAAGCTGACTGCATGGCAAATTTCCAGAACAATATTCTTTGAATAAGTTCGCTGTGGGAGACAGCATATTAACTGCAAACACAACTTTGGGGAATTTCAGTAATATAATATAATAATATAATTCAGGATATCCCAAAGCTGTTCTATAGGGTTAAGGTCAGGAGATAATGTAGAACCTGCACGCCTGCATTCATTTCTCAGCAGCTGTGTTTGGCCTTCTATATTGTCTTTGCATTGTCCTTCTCTAGGGTCAGATGTCTCGATGGTGTGAGTAGAAGGCCTATGATAGGCCATCTTGCTCTAAGACCAGCAGCCTGAAGCCTGCCAAACGTTATCCCATTACTTATATAAGCACTGTTTCTGCTGGTACAGTGTGATGGAGTCTTAAACACGGTGCAACGGCGAGCAACACTTCCAAAAGACCATAAAGCAGACCAGGACCTTCACTGACATGCCCAGAAGAGATTCACCCCAAAATTGTCCCCAACTGCTACTTGCTGGTTTTGGCCTACACATACCCAAAAAGAAGATCTGGCTTTAAAAGTTAAAATATATTGATAAATGCCTCAGGAAATAGGAAAAAACCAACAAACTCTGGCTAATAGAAACAAACCCCAGAAAGAATCTTTATAAATTGAACATTTATTTGACAAGTAGAGCAAAATCCCCAAAAGAGCAAAAAATAATTTGTCTAAAAGGCAATCTGAGGTTAACAAGTTCTGATATAATTTACTAAAGCAAGTAAAATCCATTAAACCAGAAAGAAAGAAATACTTACACAAAAAGACTCCTGTACATTCAATGATTCACTAGTGGACCATTTCCTCTGGCTGACCTAAATAGCAGCAGGAATGTCAGGGTGGCTCCACTTTCAGGTTTCAATGCACAGAACACATGGATGCCAATTTAAAGAAATGGTGCATAACTAACAAATAATAAACAAGATTCATTGACATCTCTCTATTATAAAAACGACAAGACATTTTTCCTGCAACGAGATGTGATATTTTGAATAGAGACAGAGAGACACTTTCACGTCCCGAGAGACGGTCAAGTCACGCCATACTTACAACCTTTGGAAGCAAGTCACGTAATACATATGCTGAGCAGATTAGAGATAATGGAAGTAGGAAAATTTGAAAGTCTCAAAAAAATGAGAGTAAAGATCGCATTAGTGCAAACAAATTTAAAATATTACTCGGTGAAATAACGGAACAGCAAAAAGAGATCGTATAGTGTTTGAGGACAAAAGGACAGGTGCTGTGCAAGCGAAGCGAGCAGGGGGCAAAGCACCCTAGTAGTACAAAATATTAAAGATAATCATTCAAACATAAAAAACAACAATAAAATAGAAAATAAATACAAGCTAGAGAAAAACAAATGTAGCTGTAACACAATAGCTGGCAACAAATCAGCAATATGGGTGACAAATCTGAAACATAGTCTCGGATAGACTAATCTGATGTTTTCACCCTCCTCCAGTGTGGCTATACAAAAGCAACTGAATGTTGAATGGTCATCTTTCCTGTCAGTCTCCACAAACCTTGACTGCAGTCTTAATTACCTGCCTTCTCCCAGTATGTGGACTGTAACACCCGGGGAAATAGGACTATTGACCTACTGTATGCAAACGTTAAAGACGCATACAGCGCCACCCTGCTGCCTGCGCTTGGGAAAGCAGATCATAACCTGGTTCTGCTTCAGCCTCACTACAAACCAAGAGTGAAGGCGCTACCAACAACCACACGATCATTCAGGAAGTGGTCCCCTGAGGCAGAGCAGGCTCTGAGAGACTGCTTTGGAACCACTGACTGGGATATCCTGCCGGGGTCACATAGTGAAAATATTGAAGAGGCTGTTGACTGCACAACTGATTACATCAACTTCTGTATGGACATTGTAGTTCCAGTAAGAACAGTACGCTGCTATGCTAACAACAAGTCAGGGATTACAAGTGACATCAAGGGCCTTTTGTACCAGAAGAAAAGGGCTTTTAAAGGCGGTGATCAGCATGAGCTCAAGTGCGTGCAGAAGAAACTCTGAGTCCAGCTTTGGGCGGCGAAGGAGCAGTATAGGAGAAAGCTGGAGCAGAAGTGGCAGAATAACAACATGAAGGAAGTGTGGGATGGGATGAAGATCATAACTGGCTGCAACTCGAAGCAGGGTGCCACCATCGAGAGAGACGTGGAGAGAGCAAACCAAATGAACAACTTCTTTAACAGGTTTGACCACCCTAACCCACTCTCACCTCGGAGTATTGCATCCTCCAACCATCCTTCTG
>JANRMT010053582.1:0-13132 GCA_026402145.1 Polypterus bichir lapradei | reverse complement strand
AAGGAAGGAAGAAAAAAGAAGAAGATGAGGAAGAGAATTTGGAAGGAATCGAGACAGTTAGGAAGGTATTTTGTTAAAAATAAGCAAGCTTTTTGAACCCATGATTATATTTGGTGAGGGTGTGTCTGGAGTTTGGGTCTCTGCTGCGACCCTGTATGCTGTAATTGCTATCGTTAACTTTTCTCCTTTTTCTCCTGTAGGTGGGGATGAACTCCAAGTGAGTACCCTGAAATCCATTTATTTTGTTTTCCCATTCTTCCCTCTGGATTGTGTTTAAATTCCAGATCATTGTTTCCAGAGGTATCAGCCAGGAATGGTGGATCACTTGCTATCAAATAAAGAGATATTTCTGCCCACTGCATCTTCCATTGGCTTTGTGGGTGACATGGTGACTGATGCTAGCACCTATCAAATGCTGCCCTCTCCATTTTCCGAGGATGAGCTTAGCGACTCTTCGAGCTTCCGTTCTTGCTCCAGCCCTGATTCTCAGGTACTCAGCTCCAGTTATGGGAGCACCTCAAGTGCAGAAAGTCAAGATAGCATCCTTGACTACCTGTTGTCTCAGGCTTCATTAGGGAATGCCCATGGAACTTTATGGGACAGAAAGGGGACTCATGTACCGGTAAAAGAAGAAAACTTTGAATTTCCTTTATTTTCTGTAGACATGGAGGATTCTGGCCCATTTCAACCTACTTTGGAGGAAATTGAAGAATTTCTAGAAGAAAATATGGAGCTAAAGGAGGGTAATGCGGAAATAAATTCTTCAAAAAATAACAGCCAGGCCTTACTTAATGGGCAACAGAAAGACCAAATAGTGCCTAGCAAGTGTGTTGATGAAACCAAAAGTACTCAGCTTAGCAACTCTGTCAAAAAGGATGGAGGTTCTAGTCAGGCAGTAGCCTTGGACAGCGGTGTTCCAGTTATACTGCAGATTCAACCTATTCAGATTAAACAGGAACAGAACACAAATGCTTCAACACCATCCCAGTCAGATATTAAAATTACACAGCTCCTGGTCAACATTCAAGGACAGACATATACTTTGGTTCCGCAACTGGTGCAGTCCAGTAACCTCAGCATATCCAACAAGTTTGTTCGCATCGCCCCAGTTCCTATTGCAGCCAAGCCTTTGGGCATTGGGGATGGAAGTACAGGCCAAAGTGAAGTTGTTATGGGGCAAAAATATCAGAAAAATCCAGCAGCAGAACTGATTAAAATGCATAAATGTACTTTTCCCGGATGTACCAAAATGTACACCAAAAGCAGTCATCTGAAAGCTCACTTGAGGAGACATACGGGAGAGAAGCCATTTGCTTGCACTTGGCCGGGCTGCGGCTGGAGGTCAGTGAGTTCTGGTGTTCTTAACATTAAAATGTCCTTTTATTTCCAAACATATCCGATTCCTAATTTGAACAATGCGATATATGATGAGGCAAAGGGAAGAAGACATATCTTCTTGAATTTGGTTAATCTGTTTTATATGCAGTAGTTCCCTTCACACTGGCAAACTAAGAATGTTTTGAAAATTTTGATATATTCTGTATTTCACATTTTCAAAACATAACATAACATTTTTATACATGCTTAATCCAAATGAAGGTCTTGGGGTTGGCATCTGAGCCTATCCCTGCAACATCAGGGGAAAGGCAGGTAGCAACCCTGGACAAGGAGCCATTAAATCTAAGGGCCCACTTACACGCACCCACAAGAGACCAAATTAGAATGAATGTTTTGGTGATACACAGGTATATAGGTGTACAGGGTCATCATTAGCATTCAGCAGTGATGAGCGAGCCCTACTTGGGGAAATAGTTTAAATGTTTGAGAATTTTGCCAAACTCATCTATATGCACTGAAGTCACTAGGGAAGGTGAAACTGAGCTAGTGCTGAGTGGATTATAATGACGCAATGGTCTTGTAAATGTCCTTGAGTGCTTGGGAAGTGCCTGCCAACTATGCTGGACTCATTACTGTGGCCAAAAATGTGACCTAAGCTGTGAGGCAGCACTGCCACTGTGTCACCTAAGGATAAAATTAATAGAATTAAATATGAGAACAGTAAACGTTCTTGCAGACAGGAAGCATACATTCGCTAAGGATTGCCCTCCACAGATTCAATAGCAGGTACTGAGCTCTCTTAAATCAAAATGTACCATTTGTTTTTGTCCCTTGACATTTTTGCTCATTTACTCCTACTGTTATCAAATAAGCACAACACTAAAACACACAGATTCTTCACTCCTTCCTGTTTGCATCAACTGCACAGCACTCTGGGTAATGTTAATAATGCCTCATGTATTACACGCATGCAAGTGCATACAAAAAGACGTTACCTTTAAGATACCAACATATTTTCAGTTTCCTTCTGCCTGTGTGTTTTGTGTTTAAATGTATTTGTAAGTTTTCCACTGGTCTTCAGCCCATTTCTAGAATTACCATTATATACTCTAGGGGCTATCTCATCCAATATTGACTGCTACAGCTCTGTGATGTCACATTGGCTTTGCAAAGCATCACGAGGTGCTGGGAAAAAAAAAAAACAGGTTTCTCTAAGCTGGCCACATGGTGAATTTCCAGGAAAATATAAAATAGTTTGGAGGCAAACTACAACAAATGTTGGCCAATTTCACCGATCAAGACTAGTGACTAGTGAATAGATTTGCGCAAAACTGAATTTATATTGTTCACAAAAAACAAATTCTAAGTATTTAGGTTTCATGTGGGCGGCATGGTGGTGCAGTGGGTAGCGCTGCTGCCTCGCAGTTAGGAGACCCGGATTCGCTTCCGGGTCGCATGTTCTCCCTGTGTCTGCATGGGTTTCCTCCGGTTTCCTCCCACAGTCCAAAGACATGCAGTTTAGGTGCATTGGCAATCCTAAATTGTCCCTAGTGTGTGCTTGGTGTGTGTGTGCGTTCCTTGCGGTGGGCTGGCGCCCTACCCGGGGTTTGTTTCCTGCCTTGAACCCTGTGTTGGCTGGGATTGGCTCCAGCAGACCCCCATGACCCTGTAGTTAGGGTGTAGCGGGTTGGATAATGGATGGATAGGTTTCATGTCAATAATATTCATGCCATTTGAAAGAAGAAAGAGCAGGAAGACTTTTCATGGATTGATTCCTGCTTGTCACATAGTATATACAAGTGTGCATATCCTCAACTAGGATAATGGTGGTGGGCAGTTGTCAGCGGTAGTCCTCCTGTGGTGAAAACACATTAACGTGCACAATGGCATGTTTTGATGTGCTTTTTAAAACCCAAAACAACTCTTTTGTGAATTTCACGTTTTGCAATTGAGAAATTACCAGCAAAATGAATTTTAGTGGCAGTTGTGAAAAACTCTATGCAAATAGAAAATTGTCAGTATTACTCATCGCTAGTCATCATTATCACATGTGTAGAATACAGGAAACATCCTCTGGCCACTCTCATGAGCATCGTGATTAATGATAATTCACTTTACTTCCCACATATAACTTCCTGCATTTGGAAATAACGGGATCAGAAAATGGACAGATCCCTCTCTGCTTGTTTTACAGGCATTTTCCGGGTTCACCCAGGTTAACTGATTGTCCCCAAATTTAGAGGTATTAGAGTAGAATTTTTTTTTTTTTATAATTGAATGTCCTCCCTGACAACTACCGTTAGACATCTTTTACAACATGCAAGTGAAATGGTAACCTTAATGTAAGCCCAGGACACTGGGGTAAGAAACATGGATGAATGCAGGTGTCAATACAAAGAATATGCTGAGAGTGACATGCAGTGCTATAGACAGATAGATACTTTATTTATCCCCTATGGAAATTAAGATTTTACAGAAGCTGAAGAAAATTAGAATACTATAAAAAAACAACTATCTCCTCCACGAACAAGATCTTCTGGCTTGATAACAGATACATTACAATCCAATAGCAGGTTTGTAGGTGAGAATAAGACAGATCAGATTATGGTGAGATCTGCCCAGTTGTGCCACACGTTTTACTTTTAAAGGCATCTTAAATATTTGAATAGAGCAGATCCAGCTTGTTGATCCATTACAAACATGCAGGGTAGGTGAATTGGTGATCCTAAATTGACCCTAGGGTGTGCTTGGTGAATGTGTGTGGGTTTGCCCTGCGATGGAGAGAAGTTCTGTCCTTGGTTTGTTCCTCACCTTGTGCCCTGTGCTTGCTAGGATTGGCTCCAGCAGACCCCCACTCTTTGTTTATGCTCAGTACTGTTTAACTGAATGCAAGGCCATGGGAGACGTGAGCCTATCCTGGTAGCATTGGCAGCAAGGCAGGAAACACCCTGGAATAGGGCACTCATGCACAACCCTACACCCTGCTCACAACTGAGTTAATTTTTAATGTTACAGAGTAACCAAATATGCACACCTTTCTGACTGTGGGAACAAAACCAGAGTACTGGAGGGAAACTCACACAGACATGGAGAAAAATGTGCCAACTAGAACCAAGGGCCCCACCGCCACATACTGGCAGCACTAACCATGCGCCACCACAATACCCACTTAATTTCTTGATATGAAAAAGAAAGAATAATTAGGTCAGACAGATATGTAATTTTGTGTTATATCTGAAGTGATGCGATACTCATTTTATACATTTCTTGTCATTTTTATTTTGTTGTACTAGCAAAGAGTTTAGAACGTTGGTTATTGTCTTAGTCTATTGTTTCATTACTACTCTCTCTTGCTCTCTGTTGCCTTTGATGTATGTGCCTTCTGATCATTCTTCTGTGTATTTTAATTTGCTTTGTAAGTTGGCTTGAACAAAGTCATTTGCTAAAAAAATAATGATAATGATGATGATGAAAGTGACCTTTGTATGAATCAATTAGCAAATCAGCATTGAACGTGAAAACCCAAAAGGCCAACTCGAAATACACATCGACAGACTAAAGTGGGAAGATGTGACGTCACAAATGGCATCACTTTAATTCTCTTAGCACTTTACCATAGGGAAAGAAAAAGTCCTGAATGACCGATGACCTTCCATTGTTTAGCCGTTGGCTCTCCCTGCCACTTTCATTGTTGTAACATACCAACTAGAGGTGTTTTCACCAAGTAACATCGCTGTTTTCATTTAGGCGATATGTTAAGAATAATTCTAAAAGCATTTTTAAGGGTTTTAAATGGCTAAAAATTTGGATATTTTGCTTATTTTATGTAACCAGAGGAAACGCCCATCACCTTTGATGAGACAGTATACATTAGAAGCTAATATAGCTATATTGCATCCTTAATTAAAAGCTCCAAAATAAAACAGAACCAAAGTGAACATTTTAAACTGGCAACACAAGATCCCCGCTTGTGCAGTCATTCCTGTTATGGCCATAAATCATGACCCCAAACACCAAGTGCATAGAGTCTCTGATTCTGTTCTACCATTGACGTGGTATTGGCCTCAGGTCGGTAAGGCGGACTCTTTTTTTTTTTTTTTGTCTTTAGTAGTTGATTAGTTTTGAAAGTTTCCCAAATTCTCCTTACTTACAAAAAAAAAGTTTCCTGGAGGGTTGGGGAGGAAGAATCTCAGGAGCATGTGGCGTGAACACTGAACAAATCATGCGGGGTCAGTCCTTGGGAATGTTCTTGGACAGTGTGTTTGCGATAGATTGTTAATAGCACAGCCATTAGGCAACAGAGATAGGCAAACAAAGATTGACTCTTGTTCTGTGTGCCACAGTAGCTTGGCAATATTCTCTAGGTACAGTGGCACACACTTAAAATAACTTTTAGAGCACAGACATCCCGAATATATAAAATGCAAGTCTAATACGACTCCCTTTTTCCTTTTCTTTCTATTAGCCTTTATATTTAGAGGCTCTGCACAATGCAGCATTCTTTAGTCTAATCTGGTACTGGAAACTGTAGGAAAGTACTTAGAATAAAGCCAAGAGGATAAGTTGAACCAAAAAACAAGTACATTATATTATAAAGAAATTCCTGGAAAAAGACTAACGGGACAAGAACATAATATATATAAGAGCAATCTTGAATATATCGGACAGTTTCCAGACTATCTAGGGGTGTGGATGGACCACTTCTTACTTCAAGACCACAGAGACATTTCTATCTCCCACCCACCCTCTCTTCCTCTTTCTATCTCCTTTTCTCTAACATTTCATATACCTTTATGATCATCTGAGCTGTTTTTCCGTCCATCAGTTGAACTCAGCTCACCTCCAGACTCTGCTCTCAATCAGCCTGTGATCAGACACTGAATTTAAGCTTCATCATAAAACAACTTAAGGGTTAATTCCATGATCAGGGAATGTCTTCTTGAGTTTTTTCAACCCCAGCTCCATTTCATCTTATAATGGTGGCATTCTGCAGAACATAAATTGTCAAACTGTGAGTTCTGTCATAGTATGAAATGATCTCATTTCCCTGTCCACATTTCTTTATCCATAATGTAATTACTACTGGGGCAATTTCAAAACGCATATACTGTTACCACCCTCTGTTGGCAACACATCTAACCTCCTGGCATGACTACATACAGTACCTTGCTCCTGCTGGAGATTATAATCTTATTAGTAAGTAGCTGTGCTACCTGTCTATGACAAGTTGAAATCAAGTAGTCGACGAAAACCTCAGCGTTAACATTTGCAGTGCACCTTGCAATGTCATTGTTACGGGCAATTTGGTATTGGATTCGTAAAAGCAGTGTTAATATTTGTGATATGCAATCTGTTTGAACGACAAATGCAATGCATTTTATTACTAAAAATATTTGTGATGTGCTATCTTTTGGAATAACAGATGTAGTAACCAGACAGACACAAAGACACTTAGCACTTCACAGTCACAGGGAGGCATTATGCAGATGTATTGCTGTTGGTATGGAGGAGCCCCCATAGTTTTGCTTTCATTCTCTCCTTTGTTACTACCTACAGAGTGCATCCTATAACTGGGCTTTCCATTTGAATTAGTTTGTTGATTTGGTAGGCCTCTCATGAAGTGATGTTACCAGACCAGCACTCTACAGTGTAGAAGATCATATTTACAGAGTTATAGAAGATGTGTAGGATGTCACTTACCACATTAAAGGAACACAATCGCCTAAGGAAGAAGAGTCTGCTCTCCCTTTTCTTCTATAGTTCTCTGTCCAACCTGTCATTAATGTGGACCCCCAAGTACTTGTAGGAGTGGACCACCTCTACATCCACTCCCTGAATAGTGACTGGACATACAGGCTCTTTGGTGTTGTGAAAGTCAATAACCATTTCCTCGGTTTTGCTGATTTTAAGATGTGGACAGTTCTCTTTGTTCCCCCTGACTCCTCGTTTCTGTCTCATCCCCCTTATCATTACACCCCATAAGTGCAGAATCATCTGAGAATTTCTGCAAGTGACATGACCTGATGTTTTACTTATAGTCTTATCATTTTATTATGGTGGAATGGACCTTGTATGGCCCTATCCTTTATCATCAACTGACCCCTATGGTCCGTAATGCTGATTCGTATCTGGCACCTGTCCAAAAAACTTTATTTAAATGTAATACAAAAGAAATGCCACAGGCAGGTGTAACACAACCTAAATAAGACCCTGTAATAAAAATCTGGACATCAATAAAAGTAAAGAGTTCACACAAAAAGTGTGGCATTAGACATGTCACCCAGTTTCATGCAATTTTGTTTCACCAAGATCGCTTTGGTGGTGACTTGTTGTCATCGTTCAAACAAATATAATCTCATTTTCCAGGTCTTTACTGTACTTTGATGTTATTCATTCCTAAAATGATAGTCTGCTTGAATGCTGTCACAACAGATAATCGTGTATAAAAGTAGGTAAGAGGAAATCATCTGACCATTAAGGAGCTTCCCAGTTATATGT
The DNA here is from genome assembly GCA_026402145.1 of Polypterus bichir lapradei. Lineage (NCBI taxonomy): Eukaryota > Metazoa > Chordata > Cladistia > Polypteriformes > Polypteridae > Polypterus > Polypterus bichir. The sequence goes on along the minus strand of JANRMT010053582.1, from coordinate 5,296 downwards.
CCATCTGCCATAAAAAAAATTTTGGAGATTAAAAATTCAAGTTATTAGGGAAGGACTTGAATCTTTTCAGACACTTTCGAGAAAGTGTATCTAGTATCTATGTTAAAGGTATCTCTGTCAAATGCATAACTAAACACAGCCTGAAGAAGTTAAATACTCGATATTAAGTAAACACTGGAAAGCTGTTTTTCCAGATTGTGATTGTTAGCAGTGAATACATTTAACTACATAGCACCTTGGGAAACATTTTATATACATTTGGCATTATAGAGTTTGTATACACTGTATGTTCCTATTTTAGTCAACCAAATTTAATTGTCCAGGTATCTAATTCATGGCGGTGCTATCACGTGGCTCCAAGGGAGTTAGGCCACATTCTGGCTTTTCCACTGTCTACATGGAGTTATCCAAATTTTCTGAATTCTGCATGGGGTTCCTTCTTTTACTAGGGTGTTGCTCCTATAGACAATGAATTTGTGACTGAATGGTGAAGGTGTGAGTGACACAGAGAGGGTGGCTCTGTTCACAGTGATGCACCGAGCTGGACTGTCACCCTGTACAGGATTGGTTCTGTGTACCTGATGATGCTAATCCCTGTTTTTGGTCTAAACAGGTTTTACCCATACATGGATTGATGTATTTGATTAATCAGAAACCATAATGCCATAATTGCATATTTTGAAATATTAAACACTTTTTTTACTAATTCATTTCCATTTGTAGATTATCATGATTTCTAAGTATCAATTGTGGGGTAAACTAATGCCCTCTGTGCACTGGCATAAGAAGCAATCCAAAACAGCCACCCAGCCCATCATTTCCCATTTCCAATTTATAAGTGTTTTATTCTCAGAAGGAGAACCAAATTAGGAAGCCAGACAGATGCATGAATAATCAACCCGGGGTCACCACCAATAAACACAACATTTATTTAAGTTGAGTGTAAGATTGCTTGGAGGAAACCCATACACAGAAGGCACTCCTGCCTGAATTTAAGGAATCAACTCTGGTCACACTGGCTGCCATGCAATTCAGTGCGTAACATTAATTAGGAAAAGTGGTTAGTGTTGTGTGAATCTAACGTGAGCTGGCCTTAACCACCTTAGAGTACCAATGTGCTAATTTCTTATCCACATACATATGCCAGTCAGGTTGCTAAGTGAACTTAAGAGACATGCCAATAGGCTTATCACAACTTATTATAATTTTGGATTTACACATCATATCTATATTTAGTGTTCGATTTGGAAAGGGCAGTCAGTTATCAATGAAGTCTGCAGCTGTTAAAAAAGAGAAGCCCACAAGGTCATTAGAATCAAAGCAGGCCTTCTAAGCTGGCATCACCATAGGATTACAAAACTCCACCTTAGGTAAATTAAAAGCAGCTGGCCTTAGAAAAGAAAGAACCTGAACAGAAAACAGTGCTAGTCGTAACTTTACTGTTTGCATTGTAATATTTCTTATCTGCACTTTTTTCCCACATTGTTTTCATAAAAGTACAGAGCTTTATGAGACATACCAAGTCACAACAGAGTTAAAAATTAAAATATGAAGAGGTCCGTATTTCTTTCATATGCAGAATGTTATTTTGTATGTTATGGTGATGTGACAGTTTGAATTACAAGTATGAGAAACCAGCAAGTTGCCTCTTCATTTTTGGCATTATTGCACCATTATGGACCTCGTTTTCTCTCGTACCCGAGGTTAAACCAATTGGCAATAAAGTTATGAGATTATTTTCTAAAACCATGTTTGATTAGTATCCAAACCTAAATATCTCAAAAGCTGGCAATCATGGCACATCTAGTACAAATGAAGTTACAGTCCAGAAGACAATGGCGGTCTGCTTGCAATGCTACTTGAGATAATTGAGCTGAAACACTGCCAGTGGGATTCACTCACTCGTATCTATAAGGCTGACCAGTTACTTTCATATGTTGATTGGCTCCATCCAAGACATGTTTAAAGTCAATGAGGAAGATATCATGTAAGTGTAAACGGAGAGTGAAACACATTCTTTTGCATTGTTCCATCCCCCTTGAAAGTTGGATGTCGGAGCTAGGAATGAAGTCACACCCGAGTTGACCGTGCTTCAATAAAACATTCAGAAAACCAATTCTGACATGGTCAGGAAACCTTTGCTGTGCTTGCTCTTTCAGAATTCAGACAACTACTGAGCAATGCATTATGCATATTCTGCACATTCAGTCAGCATAGCAGCATCTCCACGGATAGGAGCTAATCAATACTGTGAGTATGACTGATGTAATGAGGCACAAATGAGACAAAGTGCTAATAAACAGTATAATACTGCAGCTTTCACTTCTATTGATGCCCGGTGCAGCCATCTTGGATTTTGAGTTACGGGTTGGTGAGGTTCTCCCGACTTTCTGACTAGAAAATCCAATTTTTGGGGACATTCAAGTTGAAACGTCCTACTAGGAACTCATGAATACAGATTTCCTAGTTCAAATGGAAAACAGAATTTGTCTCGTGACATCCGAAATATTTCTGGCTGTCACACTAGAGTGCTCAATTAGTTTATTGTAAATTTGTTGTATACTACTTAACCTCAAAATCTGCATATCCGTTCTTCCTTGGTTCTGATGAACACTCCTAAGGATTTTCAAAAAGTTTTCATTTACCCAGTTTTTACAAAATAAACAAAATTCAAGTTCCGCATTCTATAGTAAGAACGTTTGAGCTATTTCTACACTTTCATTCTTCATTGCCCAAGTTGTTACCTTGGCTTATTCACATTAGCCTCATGCACTTTCTCAAGGACGACCTGTTTGCACCACTTTAGTAATTTTATAGATTTGTTTGCACAGAAGCCAATGAAAGAGATTCTAAAGAGCTAGGCAAGATATTGACACGGAAATTTGCAGCATACAATTTTATAAAATGTCGATTTTGATTTTTATTTACTCTTTGCTTCACCTTGAAATGGAATCTTACCAGTAAATGCCTCAGATAGTGTGCATGTGTGAAAGAGGCTGTTGGTGCATTTTAATTAGACTGCTCCAAAATGTTTAATAGTTTAGAATGGCCACTGATTAAAGGAAAATATCAAATATTATCCCGTTATTTGAAAAACATGATCGGGAAGATCCAAGCAACTATAGGCCAGTAAGCTTAACGTACATCACAGGTAAATTAATGGAAGGAATTATTACGGGAAAGATTGAGCAATACATGGCAAGAACAAGAGTTTTACTGAACAGTCAGCATGGGCTCTGAAGAGAGAGATCAAAATTTATGCTGAAATTCTATGAGACATCACATTTTAATTACAAATATGCATGTCTTTACACATGGACAACATAACTTTAGTTCGATATTTTAACATTTGACATATACGAGTACAGTGCTTTAAGACCCCTTCACTTTTTACACATTTTGTTATGTTGCGGCCTTGTGCTAAGACTTTTTTCTCTCATCAGACAACACTCAGTACCCAAGAATGACAATACAAAAAGAGGATTTCAGAAATTTTTGCAAATTTATTAAAAATAAAAAATAGAAATTTCACGCTGACACAAGTATTCAGACCCTTTGGTATGATACTTGAAATTTGGCTCATGTGTCAATTTGTAATCATTGAGATGTTTCTATACCTTATCCGGAGGTCAACTGTGGACAATCTAAAAGATTAGGAAAGGTACACACCCGTCCATAGAAGGTGACATAGCTGACCGTGGGTATCAGATCAATAACCAAGTCTCAATTAAGAACACATGAAAGCCTACTTGGAATGTGCAAAAAGGCACCTAAACGACTCTCAGATTGTGAGAAATGAGATTCTCTGGTCTGACTGACTCAAGAGTGAACTGTTTGCCATCAGTTCTAAACATTACACCTTGAGGAAAGCAGGTGCTACTCACTACCTTTGCAATATCAATTTAATTGTGAAGCATGGTGTTGACAGCTTCATGCTATGGCGTTGTTTTTCAAGTGGCGGGGACATTGAAACTTGTTGGTGTTGAGGGAAAGCTGAACGGAGCAAAGTACAAAGATATCCTTAATGAAAACATACTCCAGAGAGCTCTGGACTACAGACTGGGCTGAAGGTTCAACTTCCAAGAGGACAATCACTCTAAGCACAAAGCGAAGACAACACAGGAATTGATTAGGGACAACTCTTGGATTATCCTTGAGTGGTTTATCATAGAGCCAAGACTTGAACCCAATCCAACATCTCTGGAAAGACCTGGACATAGCTCTCCACTGGTAGTCTTCATTCAACCACAGAGAGCTAGAGAGAAAATCCCCAAGTCCAGGTGTGCTGTTGTGTCATACCCAAGAAGACTCCAGGTCGTAATCACACTGCCAAAGGTGCTGCAACAAACTACTTATTAAATACTAAATACTTGGGCTGATGTGAAATTTCTGTTTTTTATTTTTCATGGAATTGCAAAAATTCCTAAAATCCTGTTTTCTCTTTGTCATTCTGGGGTATTGTGTTGATTGATGGGGGAAAATCTGAATTTAAATGATTATAACAAAAGGCTGCTACATAAGAAAATGTGAACACGTTAAGGCAGGGGTGCCCAATGCATCGATCGCGATCGACCGGTAGATCGCCAAGGTAGTTCAGGTAGATCGCGTTGTATTCAAAAAAAATTTATTTTAAACGTTAGTCTATCATCCATCCTTCCTATGGCATTTGCCACTTGATTCACTTACAGGGCGGCCATTCTGACATCTCTTTACTTGTAACACACTGGTCATCCTGCACGCGCGATTAAACGCGTGAGCTACTGCAAAACTCCGGCTGTGATCTAGTTAGCCTTTCAATTTATATTGACTAAAGAAGGGATTTAAAAAAAATGTTGGTTATGGGCTGGATGTGGAATTGGAAGAGGATTTTTTTCTCACACAATGTCACAATCGAAGTGCGTTTGTCTGATCTGTCAATCAATCATTGATATTCCAAAGAAGGAAAATGTGGAAAGGCACTTTCGAACTGTTCATAAAAACTACGAAACTGACTTCCTTACGAAAAGTGATCTGAGAAAGAGAAAGGAGAGGGAACTAAAATCGCAGTTAATCGGACAGCCGTCATTTTTCACTCGGCTGAATTCAGAAGCTCCTTGACTGCATTATTCGGCTCTACTTATTTATGTGAGTCAGCCTTTTCCCATATGACGATTATTAAATCCAAATACTGTGTGACCATAAATGTATTGAATTGTTATTGTGCCATAAAGGTTATTCAGTTATGCAAGGTATGACAACATACATTTTATGTATAAAGTATACTCAGTATATATATATATATATATATATATATACT
>JANRMT010053581.1:0-14003 GCA_026402145.1 Polypterus bichir lapradei | reverse complement strand
GAAACATTTTGTGTGACAAACATGCAAAAGAATAAGAAATCAGGAAGAGGGCAAATAGTTTTTCATACCACTGTATATTCCAGAGCATTTCATTAGTATTTGACTGCTTGTTGAGAAAGGGGTTCTGAATATTATGTGTTTTCTGAATTGCTTGGGCACTTTTCACTGCATATTTTACCATTTTCTAAAAACCTGATGCACAATTCCCTAACAACTTGCTCATTTGTACAGACCCAAAAGTTCAATATCAAAAATGAACTTTAAACTCAAAAAATGGACATCTTTCCAAAATATCCTAAATGTTGCAGAAAACACAAACAATCAAAAATGCACACACAATGAGTATTTACTACAGTTTAGAAGTATCAGTCCAGAACACTATTCCAAAAATCAGTTACTGCAATAATCACGAATGATATGCTTTTCAAGGGAACTATGTATGAGCTGAATTTTGCAACAAATTCTACAGCCTTCAACGCAGAGCACGTAAGGGTAAAGATGCACTAAATGCTGTAATTCCAAGTCTCTATTATTGATTCAAATTATAGTACAGAAATGTAAAAAATGTAGAACAAATACCCAAAATCCAGTTATACAAAAAGTATAAAAGCAACAAAGTCAAAAAATGGGAAAAAGTCACATCAAACTTGGCATCCTCTCTTTCTTATCCAAGACATCTCTGGCCTGTGTCAGGGAATATACTCTCAACCACATCGTATAAGATATTTGTTCCCCCCAAGCAGTAGGGAAAATAAGTTATGCTTCTCTTAACCACCTTTACATGAACTCCAGGGTGGGTGGGGAGGAGCCAAAGTAAGCCATAAGCATGCCTTGAACTTAATCCTGCCATATATGCATAACTGTATTTACCAGCTAATAGTCAAGAAGAATGTTTTACCAAATTCCAACATATTCTTATGAAAGTGCACACACCTTAATAATAACGATGATGTGCTTACTGGTCTTACTTGTTGACAGATTTTGATATTAATCGACTTTGCATAAAAGAAAAGTGTTAATATTTTTTTAAATCCTGTCCAGACCTATAAATACCTGGGAGTGCAGCTGGATGACAAATTGGACTGGACTGCCAATACTGCTGCTCTGTGTAAGAAAGGTCAGAGCCGACTATACTTTCTTAGAAGGTTGGCGTCCTTCAACATCTGCAATAAGATGCTGCAGATGTTCTACCATACGGTTGTGGCGAGTGCCCTCTTCTAGACGGTTGTGTGCTGGGGAGGCAGCATAAAGAAGAAGGACGTCTCACACCTGGACAAACTTGTGAGGAAGGCAGGCTCTATTGTAGGAATAGAGCTAGACAGTTTAACATCTGTAGCAGAGCGACAGGCACTAAGCAAACTCCTGTCAATCATGAAGAATCCACTGCATCCACTTAACAGTGTCATCTCCAGGCAGAGGAGTAGCTTCAGTGACAGACTTTTGTCACTGTCTTGCTCCCCTGACAGACTGAGGAGATCGTTCCTCCCCTACACTATGCGACTCTTCAATTCCACCCAGGGGAGTAAATGCTAACATTATTCAAAGTTATTGTCTGTTTTTACATGCATGTTTATTACTCTTTAATTTAATTTTTTTTTTGTATCAGTATGATGCTGCTGGATTATATGAATTTCCCCTTGGGATTAATAAAGTATCTATCTATCTATCTATCTATCTAAAACAATCACATTTTAGTTGTGAAAGCATTACACTTCTCCCGTGCATAGTCAAATGGACAGTACTGGGATATTAAAGTATGTATATTTTATAAAAGATTCGAAAAATACATACTGTAAATGCCCACTTATTGCATGTGGCTTATATGTGAGATAACTGAATAACTAAATCTGTCAAAAAAGTAAAACTGGATGTATCTTTACCTCTCCAGGCAGGACTTACAACATGTACACTTTCTCTCGAATGGGGCAAGTGGGTAAGGGCTTAATAGGCTACATGTGGGGGTAATATTTTTACAAAAAATGCATAGTGAGTTCAGCTTATCTTGGCAAAAGGGAATGATTTCATCTGAGTAGCAGTGTTATGTCCATGGCTTTTTTTTTTACGTTACTTCAGCTCCTTCCTACCCTGATAAAATAGATTGTTGAATTGAGAAAGCTATACTCACAATAATGTTAATTTGTCTTGGTTAAGTGTGTTTCTCTGTACATGCATGAAAGGTACCAGAAGACTTTGACTTTTAGGTTTTCTTTTACCAAACTTGAACTGCTGCATCAGATCTAAAAGCAAATTTGGAGTGAGTACCTGAAACAATCCACTTTTGGTTTTTGTTTTTTTTAGCTCAGGGATAATTGTTTTTCTGAAGCACACAGGAACCATATATCCTCTCAGTGAAGCATTACAAGTGCTAGGTAATTGATTTCTACACATTTTTACACACATTCTAACACTTCATCGGGGCAGCCTGCTTTTTCTGCATTGAGAATCCCCGCATGTTATGCACAGAAACAGAAGACTGTACAATATAGTGAAGTAGGAACTCACATAGGAGGTACATTATTTAGCTACCAAAGAAGGTGCAGAAAGCGTTAGGTTCATCTTGTAGTGTAAATATGGATGCGAGTAAATTAGGTTTAAGTTTATAATCCCTAAATCTCATTGTGCCCTGAAACTTTTTCTAGTATTGACTTTAGCATCTTTAATTACTTCCTTGCGCTCTTACCTAGACTTTTTAAATGTTTCCAAAATGTGAGAGTTCTTTATTAGAACATATATTGGTTCCTTACATAGACACACGCTTCTTCACACCTTTTTGATGAATGTTGCATGGTCATTAAGATCTCTGGGGAAATCTTTAAACAGTTTCCAGTCTATTCAGAATGATTCATTTTTTTCCCTCCTGTTTAGTCTAGCACAGGGTTTCTTGAACAATGGATCGCCACTCAAAATAGGTCTGCAGGTTGCTGCCTTGGGTAATGGATCCACGATCATCCCCCTGTCAGGATGGACCAAAACTGATGGTCATCTGGGCATTCAAACAGAAAGATGAAGATGCTGAAAACAGCAAGATTGGGTCGTGACAAAATAAGTTTAAGAATCCTTGGCAGCACTTTTGTTACTGACTCCTCTCATTTCTTTTTTTATTTGTAAATAGGCTGCAGGAATACTGATAGTTCAAAAATTCAGACTATAAAAAGTCATAGTAGCTTTAGTACCTGTAATCCCTCCTCCATCGCAGGGGTTGCGTTCCAGACCCCCCCGCGATAGGTGAAAATCCGCGAAGTAGAAACCATATGTTTGTATGGTTATTTTTATATATTTTAAGCCCTTATAAACTCTCCCGCACTGTTTATAAATATTCCCCGCAGCGTTATACAGCATAATCCCTTTGTATTCTCTTAGATATTAGGTAAGATTCATTGAAATTATGTATATAAACACACACTGTTTATATACAGTAAAACCTAAATATTATTTTAAAGATATTGAGTGTCTCCGATATCACATATGTTACAGCCATTACGATAGACAGCTCACTAGCAATAAATACGTACATTGCAAGAAAAATAGTATACAGTAAATGTGTGTACAGTGACACTAAACGTACATACATGTACTAAGCACTGTAAGAAGAAAATTAATTATGGTTACTCACCAACAATGACACGATGACTTGTCCGATAACAATGAGTTTAATTTTACTGCACAACAAAGGAGAGCGTTACAGCCCTTGTAAAGGAGCCACTTCAGGCGATTGTGTAGCACTGCCGTTGTTCTTCTTCTGGCAGTCTTCAATCCAAATCCCTAAAGCAGATTCCATCCAGACTACTGCCTTATTACATCCACTTACAACTCGTTTTGCACCCTGGTTAAAAGGACGCTGCAGCCGTAGATCTTATATTCCTTTCCTACTTTTTAAATAAAAAGAATCGTAGCCTTCAACAAATCCAAATCGTTTACCTTTTCGGCAATCGTTAACATCTTCTTCTTGCGCTTGGGCACGGCCCCTGAAGCAGTAGCAGATTGTTTTGGAGCCATAATGAAGGGCTTGACTATGCACAAAGATAAACACTAAAGAGCACAACTCTTTACACAGCGAAGCACGTTGATGCTGAATGAGCGAGATGAGACTTCCTGGTTAACACTGCATAGCTCCTGCGTGCTCTGATTGGTTAGCTTCTCAGCCATCCTTGTATGAAATCAACTGGGCAAACCAACTGAGGAAGCATATACAGGAAGTAAAAAGACACATTGTCCGCAGAACCCGCGAAGCAGCGAAAAATCCGCGTTATATATTTAGTTATGCTTTCATATAAAATCCGCGATAGAGTGAAGCCGCGAAAGTCGAAGCGCGATATAGCGAGGGATTACTGTATTTCTTTTTCTTTTCCCTCTTCTAGATAGACTCAATATACTTAATCAACCTTCTCCAAAAAGCTCAGTCCTGCACCTCCTTCCCAGTCAGACCCTTTTCCCTTAAATCTTCTTTTACTTTATCCATCCACATCTGCTTTGTTCTCTCTCACTTTCAGTTTCCCTGTACTTCCATTCCCATTATTATTTTACCCACATATTTATTGTATGTCCTCATCACATGTCCATTCCACTTCAACCTACTTTCCTTTACTTTCTTAGATATCTCTCCCACTTTTGTTGTACCTCTGTTTCATTTCTTATTTTATCCTTTTTTGTAACTCCACAAATCCATCTCAACATTCTCATTTCTGCCACATTTAACTTTTTCTCTTTTGCTCCCTTAACTGGCCATGTCTCAGCTCCATACATTAATGCTGGTCTTACCACTGTCTTAAAAACCTTACCTTTAACCTTTGTCTTAATTCTTCGATCACATAACACTCCTGATACCTTCTTTCAATTGTTTCATCCACACTGCACTCTATGGGTTATCTCTCAATCTAATTCTCCATCTTGGGCTACCACTGATCCTGAATATTTAAATTTTTCTGCTCTTTTCAGTAGCTCTCCGTGCAGGCTAACTTCTGAATCCTGATCATCGTTAATCTTCAGTCTTCTATATTCCAAAGCACTTCTCCATTCTTCCAACTTTCTTTACAATTTCTCTTTTCTGAAGCTACACAACACAGTGTCATTAACTAAAAGCATACATAAGCTTTAGAAGCTATTACATAGTGAAGCAACTAAGAATATCCTAGAATTAAAAAGTATGTGGCAGGCTAAATTAAATATTTCTGACCTTGAATAGAGAACAGTACAAGAGGACCTATTCCAGTATGAGCAAGTTTACCACCTGTCAGTTAAGGTATGCACTTGCAGAAGCCAAATAATTGCTTAGTTTTGGCCTCATTCGTAGATAATTTAAATTTGACTGAAATGCATGCATGTAAAACATGATTTCTTGACCCATTGGTGGAGCAATACAGAATGAAAGGATCTGAAAGTTCATGGCCCACCCACCATGCCTTATACAGTGCATTAACAACTGGGGTTCCTTCCCATCGTCAATCAATATAAATCCACTATGTAGTAACTTTCAGTTGCAGGTACAATGAAACTGTGAAGTCCACTTGACTTCTGAGACTCCCACAGGGGTCAAGTTAACTCTACAAAAAAGAATTTTATATTCTCAAACATGTCAAAATTAAGTAATGGTGAAAAAATATTAAACAGCTTATAATGGAATTATGATTATATGATTATAAAGCTTGTTTTTTGGTATTTAAAAAAATATTCTCAGGCATTAATATGCAGGCCCATGATTTACTGTAAAAATCCTGTTTACCTGGTACTGATAAAGCCAATATTATGCTTTCTGACCTTCATATAATTACTAAGGTTTCTCACAACATTGTTAAAGAATGCAACTCACTTACTGCAATGCTATCTGAAGTCTTTAGCTAATGTCATTGCATATTCTTACCCGATCTTTCTTTAGAGTTGAAGTTTTATTCTTCCCTTTTTTCATATTAGTGCAATAATTGAGTTTTGTAATAAATGTTGGGCATGGCTCACACAGCAAATGAATCTTGACCTTACTGTTCTTGACACTTGATCTTATCACCAGGGTGTTGGCTTTCTCTTTAGAAATTCTCTGTTGTTTTTTTCTTTGTTTATGGATACATCAGAAGACTTGCAACCTACAGTTCCTTGCAAATGGAAAGCTCCTGCAACACATTTTTATATGGTCGCAAATACTAGGCTTTATTATTTTATTGATTTTTTTTTTTATTATTGCTTTCTGGCTTGAGGAAAGAACTGGCGGGCTACTTGGATCCTGTTTATTGAAAACGAATGCTCCCTCCTGCTGTTTGCATGTGTCAGTCTCTGTTGGTATGAACAATGTCACACCATGCAGCAACATTCAGATCGATGTATTACACACACCTTTGTGTGCTTTACTTCATTCTATTTAGATATGTGCTTGCGATTCAGTATAACACCTTTGGGATGCTGTGCCGGTAAGGTCAGGGTGTCGTAAAAGCTACAAAATAGAACTGCATTTTTAATGCACTCCTCCCCCTCTCATTTAGCCTTAGCAAGTTGTACAGAATAGCACCTAGAAGCAGCTTGTAGAAAATCTAAAGTCAAACAAATTATTGAGGTTTAAAGGTTATTAAGCAATTACTGTTTTATGCAGCTGGGAAAAAACTGAAACCAACAAAGTTTAATGTTTCTGTCAACGTGACTTCTAGAAAATACCATGAGGATTTCAATGACTTTAAGTTACTGAATGGTCCTAAGACTCTGCAGTAAATACTGCATTGTTTGAGTTATAGAGCCCAAGTCTTACACTACACTATATAAGTTGAGGTTAATGGAAGTAAAAGACTTTTATTTATGGTGTCTACTTAACAATATCTGTGAATTATTATAAATTGTTGACCATGGTGCTTAATTAAGAGTAAGGCTAGACCTGCCCTCTGTTGTTTTAGCACTAGATGACTGGAATGAAGTGGTGCCATATTGCCTGTTTTAAAAACAGCTGTAAACTTGTCGTGTAAACCTGGCTATTTAAGAGCTACAGACACTGATGTGTGTGGGGGTACCGGGGGAAATTGTGCATGGTGTCCCTATACTGAAAACAGGCTCCTCCTGATCCTGACCATTATTTGGATGCTTGGCCTGGAACTAACCAGAAGATTTCAATCCACTTTGATTCAGTGCTCTGCTGAATGTAGAGTTTGAAGATGGGGTTAAGAAACGACTGCTGTTGGGAAGAAAAGGTGAGTTCAATACTTGTGCCATCTAATTTCAGTTGGCAGTCAGTAGGTTTTGCTTTATTTTGTCTGTTCTGTGGATTTTTTGTAAAAAAAAAAAAAGGAGGAATCAATGCACCATTTTGATATTATTGGTTCCCCAGGTATTATGTTGGTTGTGGAGAAACACCAGGGTGCTCTTTAGTTAACACTATTTATTATGGCACTTAGAAAAGTCTCCATTCAAATTGAAACCTGCACTGTGAAAAAATGTAGGAACAGTGTATTATACGAGAAATGCTGATAAACATTTCACAAGAACTTTAAAACACATTGTCTCTCTAACAATAATAAACAAATCTTGGGAAGAGAGAGGAAACGTGACTTTCTCAGAGAGACACTTTCATGTCCCGCGACACGAGACTTTGCGCCAAGAGATTTAACCACACCCGGGGCCGGAAATAAAAGAAAAAGTGTAGATGACAAAGTAGAACGTCGTAAAGAATTAAAAACATTGGAACGATACACATGTAGAGCAGGTTAGAGATAATTAAAGTACGAAAATTCGAAAATTTCAAAAAAATGATAGTAAAGATTGCATTAGCACAAACAAATGGAAATTATTACTCTGTGAAATAACGGAACAGCAAAAAGAGATTGAATATATTGTTCGGATGTAAACTTTAAATTGGAGACTTGTAAGTAGTGTTTCTTCCCAATGAAGAGGCATATCAGCAAGACTTTTAAAGATTTGTTGTTTGGTGAAAGTAAAATTCCGCAAGAGAAAATTTCAAGCCCCGTGAAACAAGACTTTATCCAAAGAGATTTGGAAAAGTCCTGGCCACATCTAAAACATTTACAACCACGTACACGGTTCAATCATTTCTTATTTGTGCGAATGGTATTGTCAGACAAAGTTCGTGTAGAGAGAAAGAAACGATATTCACTCACAGGCAGTTTTACGTTGCGTTGTCATGATGTAATTCCAAACACAGAATCAAAATTCAATGCGATATTGATGAAAAGGTAAAATCAAAAAGAGATCAAATATATGGACATAGGTGATATGACAGAAGTATGTAGATATTTTTGGCTTTAAACTTTAAGTCGGAGACTTATAGATTGTCTAATTCGTGTTGCCATCAGGGAAAAGTAATGTTTCTTCCCAATGAAGAGGCTTATCTGCGAGAATTAAAAGATTTGTTTTTTGGTGAAAGTGAAATCCACATGCACAAGTGGCAGAGACGTGAAGTTGCTGGAGCGTAGCACAGGCAGGGGGGTTGATGAGCAAAAAAAAAAAAATCAGTTGGTGACACTAGTCATATTTTAGAAGGAAAACAGAGTAAGTGTAATTAGCAATCATATATTATAGTTTGGAGCAACAAAGGTATAGAAGCAGCATAAAAAAGCACAAAGGAACCGAAGTAAATAATTGTTCGTAGTGTTGAATGTGGACAATAAAATGCTGTAGCATTTGTGGCATGAAAAGTCTGGTGGGGCCACACGGAGCTTGGAGGGAGACACTGTCAGAAGGGTCACAACCATCCTCAGCAGAAAGTGTGTATGAGAGAGAGAAAGAAAGAAGGAGAATATAAAGAGCTCCAGCAGTTCACTACATGTTAAGAGTTTAAGGGTGGAAACATGGTGAGAACTGATGGAAATATTGCATTGTCTGAAAAAATAGGGAGGAGCCCAACAAAGTAACCAGGAGTCCAAATGAAACATCTATGCCTCTTTATAGAAGAAAAGCTAGCAAACATTTGATTCATAGCTGCAGTATTGCAAAGAATTTATGGAAGCTGTAAGATCTGCTATTTAACAAATTAATCCTGTCTGGACTCCAGTTAACAAGTGTGTCTATACATAAATTAACTGTACAGATTGCATCTCTGTTGTTCGGCCAGGTTTATACTTCACACGATGTGACGCATGCTGCAGCTGATGCTCCTGCTATGTAAGCGTTTTACAGTTTATACTTGCGCATGTACTTTACGGAAATCTGGAGGAATCCACCAGATGGCAGTGCAAGACATCATCATGGTGAGAACTGGTTTGGCTTCACTGTGTTATGAATTGCCTGGAACACCCATTAAATTCCGATGACACCTTACTGCAATATCTCTGAAAAGGATGTTTAATGATTAAATCCATCAATCCATGTGTCCATTCCAGCAATCATTGGGGTTGAAACAATCCCTGGATGGGCATCAGCTGATCGCAAGGTGAATACAAACACTCACATACACTAGCCTCATTTTAGTGTAACCAAATCTGCATATCTTTGTAAGGAAACCGGAGCACACTATGGAAACCCAAAAGGAAAACATGCAAACTCCAGGCAGAGAATGCCAGCAATGTGACTCCCTGCGAGACAGCAGTGCTACCACTCTGCCACCGTGTCACCCCATGTGTGTAATTTTTAACAGTATTCATTATTTAAATGAAATTAACGATTTATCTGCAAAATGTAACATACATACTTTAATGCATTTCATCATGAAAGTGACATCAAGTATAAATCTTTGAATTCTAAATGTGCAGAGAGTTGGAATATCACACATTTAATGAGTTTTGTGTGGTGATCTATTGCTGTTTGCCGTTGCTGTCAGGTCCGGAACAAGCTCTAGAAAAAAAAGACGGCACAGAAGACGGTATGTGAGACTTTTAAAATGTATTGTGTCATTACGATTGGGAATATGCGACGCTTGAATATAAAAGCACCACGAATGCATTTGTATGTCGGCATTTTTCTTCACCACATTGAACCAGTCATCAAACATCAAAGTGCGCACATCGATCTTGTAGGATCCACAAAGTGGCTTTCTGTTACATGTAGATAGTAACCAGAGACTGACGTCACATTCCAACTTTTAGCACACTGCACCCCCTGACTTTTTGTTGGTACTGCAACTTGCGCACACGTCACGTTAATTTCTGAGGACCTACTCAGAGGACACACCAAATGAACGCTGGGAACGCGTGGCAGCCATGATGCAGGCACGTATGCGTTCTGAGCGTGAAGTATAAACGTGCCCTTAGTCATTATCACTAAAACATAAGTAACATGATAGTTATAATTTGTTACTAACACTCACCTTTTCTGTTTCTCTTCTCGGTACTCAAATGTGGCACTTGGTGCCACGGCCCACCTGCCAAGTTGTTTTGCCTGCCTAAGGTAAAGTCATCCCTGATGGAGGATTGCAGGAATTGTCAAGTAAATGAGTCCTTTCATCAGATTGGCTGGCCCAGTGCTGTCTCAGGTGTGGAATGGCCAAATGAGGGAGGCAGCTTGATAGGTGAGGTCTCCATGATGCTAGAAGCAGACAATGGCCGACAGTGAGATGAATTGCGTTACCGTCGTCGTCGAAGAACTTCAGGCACTCGACAAATAGATTCAGAAATTCCTGTCCAGACGAAGGTACCTTAGAGACTTGAAGGCTCGGCTGCTGGATAAACCATCCTCGACATCTGAAGTCGATGTAACATCAACCCCAACCCGTGCCGCTCAATTCCAAAGGCAAGTAAGCTTCACCCCCGCACCTCGTAGGAGCGACGACGATGCCGATGAAGACCTCGGCGTGTTTCAGCTATGCAGGTGGGGGTTCAAGGCTAGAACACCTCCATCGGCACAGGCGAGCATCTCAATCCAGAACCGGTTCGACCCTCTCCGCGTCCCCAGTGTGCCTTCAACCCCGGGTGATGTAATCGTGGTAGGTGATTCGATTGTACGAAACCTCAATATCACATGTCCTAATAGAAAATCCTTTCTTTCTTGTTTACCCGGTGCTCGAGTCCGAGATGGGCGCCGACCATCTACGAAAAGCACAAGAGGGCAGTTGGATCCATTATTTTACACGCCGGCGTAAACGACATAAGGCACCGACAGTCGGAGGTTCTCAAGGATGACTTCGCAGTACTAGTTAAAGACACGAAGGAGAGGACCCCATCGACAAAAATTTTCATCTCGGGTCCATTACCGCTCGTCAGACAATCAAATGAATACTACAGTCGTCTGCTGGGTCTAAACAACTGTCTGAAAGGCTTCTGCGAGACTCAAAACATCGGGTTTATTGACAATTGGGACCTCTTTTGGGAAAGGCCGCGTTTCTTCAAGCGGGATGGACTGCATCCGAATAGATTCGGCGCCCAGGTCCTCTCCGAAAACATCACTAAGGTAATCCGTCTATCTTGACTGTCTACTTCTACTTTAAACCCCTTCTGTAATGCCACTGCTTTGCTAGGACATAATGGCTTAACAAAGTCTTCCGTAAAAGTGCACAACATTAATAATCTAATAACCAATCTTAATGCACGTAAAAAATCTAGGCAGTGCGGCATAAACACCAATAATTTAATTGCAATTACCACTTTAGATCAACAATGCATTAAAACTATAAAAACAGATTGTAGATTACATAAAAAATACACACAGAGCGGCGCTAACAAAAATAATTTAGTTTTTGTTCCAAATACCAATAACGCGCATAGAATTCAGCTCTGCCACTCCGAAACATTAAATATGGCACTATTAAATGTTAGAGCTTTAACTAACAAGACATTTTTTATAAACAATCTTATTAGTGATAGAAACATTGATTTTATTGCACTATGTGAAACGTGGCTCAACTCAGATGGCGTGGCTGTTTTAATCGAATCTGCGCCTCCGGATTACAGTTTTACTCAGGCAGACCGCCAGGGAAAAAAGGGGGGCGGCTTAGCAAACATTTACTCGAGCCGATTAAAGTGTAAAGATGTTAGTTTTGGTAAATTTAAGTCCTTTGAATATCTCGCCGTTGTTATTCATGGAGATTCTCACGTTCTAGTATTATCCGTGTATAGACCTCCTAAATTTAGCGTGTCTTTCTTTGAGGAACTCTCAGACTTAATGTCAATTTTAATTACGAACTATGACACACTCTTAATTGTTGGCGACTTTAACTTTGATATCGATAATCAGTGTGACCTAAAAATAAAGGAATTCATGAACCTCCTGGACTCTTTTGATTTGAGACAGCTCGTTAATCAACCTACACATAAAGCAGGTCATACTTTAGACTTAGTAATTACCAAAGGACTAAAAGTTGATGTGAAGCAGATTATTGATATTGGTCTATCAGACCACTTTCTTTTACTATTTAATATAGAAATAATGATAGAAAGCATTCATGAGAAGCATATTGTTAAAAAACACTTCTTTGACTCATCAGCAGCTTTGAAACTTACAAACATTCTAAGCAATCAGTCCATTTATAGTGCCAACTATAATAGCGAGGATAATGTAAATAGTAAGGTGGAAAACTTTAATTCTAAAGTAAGAGCTGCTGTTGACATAATTGCACCTGAAAAGACCCAAAGAGTGTTTGATTTAAAAAGAACATGTCGTAGAGCTGAGCGTAAATGGAGGAAAACTAAACTAACCATCTATTATGAGGTTAAAATAACAGAATACAATAACACAGTCCGTCTTGAGAGGTGCTGCTATTTCTCTAAGATTATAAATAACAATGCTAATAATCCCAGAGTCTTATTTTCTACAATTGATCGTCTTTTAAACCCAGGTAACACAAAGGAATGCCCCCAGAATACTTCCAGTGAAACCTGTGAGAACATTGCTGTATTTTTCAATCAAAAAATTAATGATATTAGAAATAACATAGTATATCTCCCCAACACTGCGGAACCTCCTAAGCCCCAGTACTCCGTTATAAACAAATTAAATTCTTTCACCAGGATAGATTTACCTGATTTACATAAAATAATCTCCCAACTGAAACCCTTCTCCTGCGTACTTGTTCCAATACCAACAAGGTTTTTCAAGGAAGTATCAGACGTGCTAATTGATAATATTCTTGACATAGTAAATTCGTCATTAAATACGGGGGTCTTCCCAGACTGTCTTAAAACTGCTGTAGTTAAACCACTGCTCAAGAAAAATAATCTTGACCCCTCTGCTTTTGAAAATTTTAGACCCATCTCTAACCTGCCCTTCTTAAGTAAAATTCTAGAGAAGGCAGTCATTTTGCAATTAAATGACCATCTCAATAAACATGCTATTCTTGATAAATTTCAGTCAGGTTTTAGAACAAATCACAGCACAGAAACTGCACTCGTTAAAGTAGTAAATGACTTGTGGGTAAATGCAGACAGAGGCCATTTATCTGTTCTCATCCTCCTAGATCTGAGTGCCGCATTTGACACCATTGATCACAATATTCTTAGAAATCGCCTTAGTCAATGGGTGGGCATCTCTGGCAGTGTCTTAAATTGGTTTGAATCCTATCTGGCAGGGAGAAAATTGTTTGTGAGTTGTGGTAATCACAAGTCAAAGACACATGATATCCTATATGGTGTCCCACAAGGCTCTATCCTGGGTCCGCTGCTTTTCTCAATCTATATGCTTCAGTTAGGTCAGATTATCTCAGGTTACAATGCGAGCTACCACAGCTATGCTGATGACACACAGCTGTACTTAGCAATAGCACCTGATGACACCGACTCTCTCGATTCACTAACACAGTGTCTTACTGGTATTTCTGAATGGATGAATAGTAATTTTCTCAAGCTAAATAAAGAGAAAACTGAAATTTTAGTGATTGGCAATAATGGATTCAATGAGGTTATCAGAAATAAACTTGATGCATTAGGATTAAAAGCTAAGACGGAAGTAAAAAACTTAGGGGTAACTGTTGACTGTAATTTTAAATCGCATATTCATCGGACCACTAGGACAGCATTTTTTCATTTAAGAAAAATAGCAAAAGTTAGACCTCTTATATCATTGAAAGATGCTGAGAAATTAATTTTGTTTTCAGTTGACTAGATTACAGTAACACACTCCTCTCAGGACTACCCAAAAAATACATAAATCAT
>JANRMT010053580.1:0-12280 GCA_026402145.1 Polypterus bichir lapradei | reverse complement strand
CTGACGATATGAGCGCCTTTTGGGGACAGTCGCGGTGGGTCTTGTGCAGACTGGTGAGACGTCCCAGCTATTAATCGGCTGTGATGGCACTGTCAGTCCTTCACTCCTGTGCGTGTCTTCATAATCCGAGCTGACGATCTCATAATCGTATACGTGCAAAATAAAGTGCGAAGCGCCTTAAGATTATTTTGCCGCGGTGTAGAAAAGGGGTCCCGTGTTTGCACTTGTCTGGGCTATAGCTCAGGGGGAGGATGAAAAAAATTAAAAGAGCTCTCTTTGAATTAAGGCAGAAGCGCAGTCAGTGTCTGAAAGGCCGGCACACTTATGCGCGCGCGCCGGCTGATCGACTTTTGCTGGGCAGGAGACGCCAGTTTTTGCAGACACGTTCACATGATCAAAAGTCTCCTTGCTCTTTGGAGGTCATTTATATACAAAATACCTGCGCCTCGCAGCGGAGAAGTAATGTGTTAAAGAAGTAATGAAAAAGAAAAGGAAACATTTTAATAATAACGTAACATGATTGACATTGTCATGAGTGTTGCTGTCATATATATGCCTGCCTAAATAAGTCACCCTCGCTTCGCTCTTACTTTTTTACCGTTCATTTAATCATGGCTAGTGGCAGAAAAATTATAAAATGGAAGGAGGATTACACCGAGTATGGCTTTACCAAAACAATTATTGATGGCGAATCGATTATTCATAAAGCTTGAATTGGTGATCTGTTTTTCTGTGTTAACCTCATATTTTTTCATACTTCTTCTCAAACCAAGGTGGTGCGAGGCTAAAATGAATTGGGATGTGCTGATCAATGTAATCGGTGTACCAGGAAATCATGCATTGACAAAAGTTCCCCTTTGCTTGTAATGCAAAGTGTGATTAAATGCATTATTTTTTAACGCGTTATGGAGCACATGCATCGAAGCTTCTCAGCTGTGCTTGTGCTAAGAAAATTAAACATTTTAAAAATAACGTAACACGATTGTCAATGTAAACTTTTGTAAGTAGTGCCTGGAGGATTCAGTGTGGAGAAAGTCTAGAGACAGCGTGTGTATTAACTTGGTGGCAGTGTGACGAAGTTGCTTCGGAAGACGGCGTTAGCCGCGGAGCTCAGCTCAGAGCGAAATGAGGTAAATGGGAGGGGATATGATGACGTGACTCCCCCACCTGCCTTAACTGTCAATCCCCCACAAACACAGTCTCTCGGAATTTGCATAAGCACACCCCTTCACCTGCAATTTTAACTTAGTTACAAAGTGATCAGAACTCTCGTTTATATCCTGCGTTCTCTCATTAAACTTGTATCCCGCATTACCCGTGGGCATGGAATGCGCCAGCGGCAGCCTGTCTATTAACTTAATTTAAAGTTTAAGTTTATACCTTGCTTTGTTTCCGAAGTAGCTGCAATGATGAATATGGTAGTATATGTCATTCGCTCGCTTCTTATTGTTTCGCTGCCTTCTCAATTATATAATGCATGTTTTCTTCAGCGTATTTTGGAGCTCTTCCTGGTTTTCTACATAGTGCGTTGACAGTCAGTTCACGTCATTACGTGGGTGGCGTGATGATGTCGCACGAAACTCCGCCCCCACGGCGGTCAAGCTCAACTCCATTACAGTAAATGGAGAAAAATACCTTCCAGTTATGACCATCACGCGTAGAATTTCGAAATGAAACCTGCCCAACTTTTGTAAGTAAGCTGTAAGGAATGAGCCTGCCAAATTTCAGTCTTCTACCTACACGGGAAGTTGGAGAATTAGTGATGAGTCAGTCAGTCAGTCAGGGCTTTGCCTTTTAATAGTATAGATTATAAATGCAATACTCTGACCCCCTCAATTAATTGAATATTTTGTTTGTTTTTTTTATTACTGCTCAGTGCTTTTCACAATTTCTGAAATCATCTCAAAGGTTATATTTGCGATAATTTTGTTCCTTTTTTACTTTCCAAGATTTTCTCAGTTGGCTTTAATGTCTTCAGAGCAATCATATTGTTCAAAAGCTTCAGTTTTCAGATTTCTTAATTCTGTGCTTTGATTGAATATAGTATTTTTAGAGCAGGTTGACTATTTCCACTGTGTATTAGTTATTTATGCATGTTTCCTTTTTGCTCAATATTTTAGGAATTAAAGACATTGATGTCACAACAAGGAGGCAGCACTTCCCATTCATCAGGATCTGTTCCTGGCTGTAGCCTGTCGCATAGTTCTAGCCAAGCCCAAGGAAGACGTTATAACTTTTCTAAAGCTGTGTTAGTGTCTCAGACTGGTAACTGTCGGGTTTTGGCTTACTGTGAACCCTTGAGCTGTCTTTTGGCATCTCAGCCATCCCCACAAGCAACACTTATACCAGGTGAGAATTCAGTGTGAAAGTTGCAGTGCCTTCACCGAAGTTTGTCTTTTAAAGATGTATATTTTTCTTGTGATCATGATAATGGGCTGTACTAGGAATCCTGCATGTATATGCTTTTATCTTTAGAAATCTTACTTTGTTTTGTGTTTTTTTTTTTTTTTTTTTCTTCTTTTTGCTCTCCCTGCATGAATCATCCCACTAGAATGCTTTTTTATATATCTGCATAGCTTTGGTTTGTTGTAAAATAGTTTTTCTAGATTAATGTATTCTTTGGTTAAGACAAACTACAGTTGAATCACATTCTTTCTTACTTTACCGACAATATACATCTTAGAGTGCTATTTTGCTGTCTTAGTCAAAAATGACAGTTTTTTCTTGATGCAAATTGCAAAAAATGCACTTGGCATATGCTGATTATAGCTAAAACTATTTTGGGTTATTATTTGCTGTGAAACTTATTTAAAAACCACTTTTGTGTACTACACTTTAATGGATGTTTAGACTTTCACCATTTTTTGTAATAGTACTCTGGAATTTGAAGTTTTCTACCACATTTAGAGCCTGGCAATTGCCCTCTAAAGACAAGGTGGTCTTTGCCTTAAAAGACCTTAACAGTGGATTTTATTTTATTGATCCCTCTTTTGCTGACTTATCTTAAATTGAGTGGTGACAACAGCACTATTGGTTAGCTTTGCAGAATTCCCATTTCAAATGCAATTGTCAGTTTACAGATAATTAAGAAGCAATTATCAGACACAAGGATGTGACCTACCTGTATATAGGATGATGGTATAGTGGTGTCATTATTTAGCTACACCATCCAGGTATTGTACTGCTATACTCATGAGAAGTAGTCAGCTCCTGAATAATAAGTGACATCAAGACAGTCTGTCTGGCTGTCTGACAGCCTGCTGCTTCATATTGAATTGTGTATTATGATTTCAGTAGAATTTGTTGTGATTGTGTGGAAACGCGGAGTCATTTTTTGGAACAGTATGTTTAATTTTGTAGTCCCTAATAACTGAATGCCTTGTTGGAAACCACAGATGTAACTAGTGCTTATTTTATTGTCTGCATTATTTACCTCTAACCTGCTTTGCAATAAGGAAATTGTGGGTTCACTTCCCTGGTCCTCCCTGCATGGAGAGTGCATCGAGTAGTGAGAAAAGCGCTATATAAATGCGAAGAATTATCATCTTTACTGCTTCAAGAAATTAATTTTTACTGGCTTTAAATTGTCGCACCTCTTTTTTATAAACTTTGTTTTTCTTTTCTTTTACAGTTTAATTTATTGGTAGGTCTTAGATTTATTGTTATGCACAGGACCACATTTGTGAGAAACTGATGCAAATGTTAATTTACTCATTCATTTGTTTATTTATTCATACATACGTACATACATTATCAAGTTTTTGATCCAATTTAGAGACCCGGACTATTCCAGGAGCCAAAGTTATTATACTTTTGCCTTTTTATATTAGTTTTTATTGCTATATTTTTTCTGACCTTGTTGCGAAAAGTCAAGCAAAGTGACACCTTTTATTGGCTAACTAAAAATATTACAATATGCAAGCAAGGGCCCTTCTTCAGGCAAGATGTAATTACTTGGAAATTCAGTTTAGTTTTAGTTTTCCTTCGTGTATTTTTTGTTTTAATTTAGTTTTTATTTTACAAAGACATTTCTATTTTATTTTTATATATATTAGTTTTAGTAATTATCGTATGGTTAAAGAGTTACTATGGAGCTTAGTTTTTGTGTCACAATGAAACAAAACTGTATACTTAACGGGTTTGGATATAATATGAGTTTAATGTTAGTGGAAGCTTACTACACAACACACTTTACTATTCAGACAAGACAATGATTATATTATGTACATTAAAGAACCATAAACATCAAATCAAATTAATAATATATTGAACATATAAAAGTAAAGTCGAATAAATCGGACTCTGCCGCTGCATGAGTAAAAAATAAATTGAGTATGTGTTCAGGTAAAGTACCACTTCCGGTAGATAGATTTGGCCAAAAAGTTAATACAGATCTACAATTCTGATGTAACAACCACCTGCCAAATTTCATCCATCTGTCTACCATATATATTACGTACAAGTTCTCCTGCAGATAAATTGGAACTTGATTTTACAATTTAATTTCTGGTATTCTATAATGTCGGCCGTATAAGTCGAATGTGGAAAACTCACACTATTGGTACCAGGGATTATGATATGCTAACACCCACCTGAGAGAATAACCAAGGAGCACACTGCCTTTTTTTCTATGTGGGTGCAGCAATGCGCTCCTAACGCCACCCCCCTCCCCTCTCTCTCTCTCTTGTGTCCGAATACCTGAACTATTCAGAAGCAACGTTTGCACTGATTTGTGTTTTTTGAATCTCACACCCTCATACACCTTTATCGTAAGAGCATCCCTTATCTGATGGAGCATTCGATCAGAAGAAAATATGAAGCTGTTTTTAAATTAAACGTTGAAGTAGCAAAACAAATTGGTAACTGCGCTGCGGCAACAAAATTCAACGCATCTGAGAAACTGATACGAGATTGGAGGAAGCCAGAAGATGTTTTTTAAAAAAAAAAAAAAATTGCATTTTTGAACAGGCATGCAAGTCAGGTCTGATTTTATGATTGATTTTTCGGGTTTCAAGACCAGACTTATACATGAGCATATACAGTACTTGCGTTTTTGAGATATCGTGATTTTACACACACACAGACATAATTCCAAAAAGTGGTATTTTTGGACTCTAAAATGTCAAGTCTAAAACGTCAAGGTTCATCAAAATGTCGAGGTCAAATTTTTTTCATGATTAGTATACTTTCTCTATACTTCGTGTACGAAGTGGCAGGTGAAATACTGTCAACAAAAAGCAGGTACTAGAGAAATAAACTGAAACGTTACTAACTCGTGATTTTTCTGTTCATACAGTAAAGTTTTTGTTGACCAGCACATTCTGATTTCAGGCGATTTTGCATCTTGATATACAAGTGCAAAGAAAGGTGGCACATAAATTCCTTACTATTCCGCAGGCTTTACGCGCGTATTCAGCTTGCTCTGTCACTGAAAATGCTGTGTGAACACCTGGCCTCCTTCACCAGCCACCATTCACTGGATGAATATGTCCGGGCACCTTGTGGTGGATGACCTTCAGTTTTAGAGTTAGAAGTTATAAGGGTAAAAAACTAACAGCAAGAATATTCATTCAAAAATGAAAACTAAAATTATGTTTAGTAAATTATTTTATTTCAATTAGTCTATCCAGCTACTTTAATAGTTTCGTTTTGTTATTTTATTTCAGTTTACGAAAATGTTTTTTTAATAATAGTTTCAATTTTGATTTTAGTTTTCGTTAGCTATAATAACCTTGCCAGGAGCACTGATCACAAGGTAGGAAACACCCGTGGACATTTTCATAGTAATGTGTCAGCACATTAAAATCAAAGCAAGCATCTTTAAACATTTTTAAGTTGCCGATGTTTATACAGGGGTGGCATAGTGGGTAGCGCTGCTGCCTCACAGTTAGGAGACCCAGGAAGCGATCCCGGGTCCTCCCTGCGTGCATGTTCTCCCCGTGTCTGCGTGGGTTTCCTCTGGGTGCTCCGGTTTCCTCCCACAGTCCAAAGACATGCAGATTAGGTGCATTGGCAATTCTAAATTGTCCCTAGTGTGCACCTGGTCTGTGTGTGTGCGCGCACCCTGCAGTGGGCTGGCTCCCTGCCCGAGGTTTGTTTCCTGCCTTGCGCTCTGTGTTGGCTGGGATTGGCTCCAGCAGAACCCCGTGACCTTGTAGTTAGGATATAGCGGGTTGTATCATGGATGGTTGTTTATATAGTTCCTTAATGTTTCTCTTGTCCATGCCAAACAGTTTTTATAGCTGTTATGTGGCCTTTAGTGTCTGTCTGTATTAGGGAATGATAAATCCTTTGTTAGGATCCAACTGGCCAAGGTAAAAGGCAGACTCCACTTCGCACACATTTGAGACAGTGCATTATCTAGTGTTTGTAGCTACAAATTCTGTCTTTTCAGATGTTAATGGATAAAGTCTCCTAAAACATGAGCTCGAGAATCTGACTATGTATATTCCACCTCTAATTTTCACCACAAACAATTGAATTATGGAGGCTGCCTCAAGGACAAGAAAGGCAAATTGTCTTGGCATATAAAAGGACAATTACTATATTTCTGGAAGTGTTGGCACATGAACATCTGAGGTTTTCTTGGAAACACTGTGTTCAAAAATGCTCAGTATTGGAGGAGTATTTTTTTTTTCCTAATGCTTCGGTTAAAAAAAGAATTATGAACAAAGAGTTAAAATTTGTGTTGTGCAAAATATATGCGCATAAATGATTAACATTTCAAATAAGTACAGTCTTATCATATTAGAATGGCAAGGAATGAACTTTGCTATTCAAATATAATTTGATTTCATTTAAAAAAGGTCTTGCTAGATGGCAGAAGCTGCCATTCGATTGTAAAAGAACTGCTGTTTGTCTTGTCTGCACTACTTGTGGCATTAAGTTATTCCAGACACGCTATTCAAAGCTGTGATATTTTACTCTTCACTTTTATAATAAGCCATTTTCTAATTTTCATTGTTTAGTCTGTTATCTTTGTTAATAAAGCTAACAGCCACATGCCTTCAAAACGTAGTGTATTGTTATCGATCTCATTACTGTGGACTTTGATCTACATGTTTATAAACAGCAGTTTTTGTAAATGCTTCTCCTGTAATTTTGCATCTGCTTCCGTCCCATTCGCACTTAAACCTGAGATCCTTGATTTTTTTTTTTTTTTTTTTAATGCTAGCGCCTTCTCATTAAAGTAAATGGAAAATAACTTTCACAATTCTGAATCTCCTTTTATTACAATGCTTTAAAACCCCCATTTAAGTGCCTCGTCACCCAACCTTCCTTATCCCACAATTAGTCTCTGTCTTATGTGGCTGCTGGTTTGACACATAATGTTTGACACAATGTGGTGTAATTAAACAATATTCAGGACTCCTTCATTAAAATATTGCTGCATCTTCAAAGGAGAAAAAAAGTACATGGATTGTGCAGACACTGACTTGAAAATATTGTGACAATCCTGTTTTTATGGGTGACAGGTGCCAAATGGCTTTTTATTCTGAAAGCTGCTGCTGCCTGTTGGACACTTTCAAAATAGTAAAACAACTCTGCCATTGAACTGCCTTTCTCTTGCCTGCTCTTTTCTTTGCTTGGTATTCTCTCTGTCACTGTCTTACTAATCTCATATTTATCTAGATCTTAAACTGTTCTGCCTGTGTCTGTTTAGCAGCAAGATATGTCACAATACGTTTGCACCGCAGGACACCAGCTGAGTTTTGAAAGTGGGACCCATGTAACAGTGTCATAAGCTGTTAATGATTTGCATGTATGAGTTTATAAAAAATAAAAAAAAAAGGAAAAAAAAATATCATACAGATTTCACATATGCATTTCACCTCCTTTTCATAGCTGCTATTATGGCTCACTGTTCTGAGAAGGACTTTCACACTTAGCTGTCAGAAATAGACTAAAAAACAAAAGGTGGCAGTGCAGCTGCTGAGGATTTTGATGGCGCTTATTTTTTTGTTGTTTGGTTGGTGTTTGTTATTGCTGTGATGTAATGCTGGGCGGTAAACACCAGTTCATACCAAAAGCCGTTTATTTTTGTTATGATGTGGATTTTTCTTATACCGCAACACCGGTTTAAATAGCCTAAACAACGTTTGGAATGTGGCGTAGCGGGAAACTGTTTAAAGGGGGACCTTTTTCACTGCTGCACCACTAAACTCAGATGCAAAGGAGAACATGAGTTAGTGTAGGTATTGAATGGTGAAAATGGACAGAGAATATTCAAAAACTGAAGCTGTAGCAGACAATGAAGTTGAACATGATGACACAGAAGAACGTTTGCTGAAAAAAGGAGCCGTGTCTGTTGTCTGGAGATACTTTGATTTTAAAAGGTCATATGTGAACCATTATGTTCAAATGTGTGAATACTGTTTCTGTACTACTGGATAATACTGCATGCCAAGTTGTACTTGTTTTATTTTTTTCAATACTGTATAATGTACCTGGGTACTGTGTAATAGTGTGACGACATGTTGATTTTATTCTCGACATTTCCACTTTAATCTCGACGCTTATGACGAGAATAAAGTCGACATTTCTACTTTATTCTCACCGTTTACGTCAAGATTAAAGTCGACATGTTGACTTTATTCTCGTAATTTGTCATTAAAGTAGAACATCGTAAACTAAACTTCATCTTAAAATGAATATTTCATTTACTAGATTTTCTCAAACCCGGCATAAGTTATGTACCACATTTAAATGCTTTGTGTTAAGTGTTCCCCAAGCCATGTTAATCGCTACGTGCTTCTTAAACTGACTTCCTGTTGCTCTAAGAGGAGGCGCAGGCAGCGATCATCACACAGAATACATTAATTTCATGATATTCCTGCTCTCTGAACATTTAGGCCGGAGTTATATTTCACGCGACGCATGCTGCAGCGGATGCTCCTGCTCCGCAAGCGTTGTAGTGTTTATACTTGCGCACGTACTTTACGTAAATCTGGAGGAATCCACCAGGTGGCAGTGCGAGATATTATCACGGTGAGAACAGGTTCGGCTTCTCTGTGTTGTGAATTCCCTATAACACCTATTAAATTCCGATGACACCTTACCACAATATGTCTAAAAAGGATGTTAATTGATTAAATCCATCAATCCAGGGATGCGTCCATTCCAGCAAGCATTGGGCACGAGTGAGAAACAATCCCTGGACGAGGCCTCGGCTCATCGCAAGGTGAATACAAGCACACACATACACTAGCGTCATTTTAGCGGCACCAAATCCCCAAATCTGCATATCTTTGGAAGAAAACCGGAGCACGGTGTGGAATACAAGCAGGAAATACCAGCAACATAACTCTCTGCGAGACAGCAGTGCTACCACTCCTCCACCTTCTCATCCCCATGTGTGTAATTATTCCCCCATGTGTGTAATTAACAGTATTCATTTTTTAAACGAAATTACAGTAATCCCTCGCTATATCGCGCTTCGACTTTCGCGGCTTCACTCTATCGCGGATTTTATATGAAAGCATAACTAAATATATAACGCAGATTTTTCGCTGCTTTCGCGGGTTCAGCGGACATTGTGTCTTTTTACTTCCTGTACATGCTTCCTCAGTTGGTTTGCCCAGTTGATTTCATACAAGGGACGCTATTGGCGGATGACTGAGAAGCTAACCAATCAGAGCACGCAGTTAAGTTCCTGCGTGCTGAATGCAGTGTTAACCAGGAAGTCTTGTCTTGCTCATTCAGCATCAACGTGTTTCGCTGTGTAAAGAGTTGTGCTCTTTTGTGTTTATCTTTGTGCATAGTCAAGCCCTTCATTATGGCTCCAAAACGATCTGCTACTGCTTCAGGGGCCGTGCCCAAGCGCCAACGAAGATGTTAACGATTGCCGAAAAGGTAAACGTTTTGGATTTGTTGAAGGCTACGATTCTTTTTATTTAAAAAGTAGGAAAGGAATATAAGATCTACGGCCGCAGTGTCCTTTTAACCAGGGTGCAAAACGAGTTGTAAGTGGATGTAATAAGGCAGTAGTCTGGATGGAATCTGCTTTAGGGATTTGGATTGAAGACTGCCAGAAGAAGAACAACGGCAGTGCTACACAATCGCCTGAAGTGGCTCTTTTAGAAGAGAGCTGTAACGCTCTCCTTTGTTGCGCAGTAAAATTAAACTCATTGTTATCGGACAAGTCATCGTGTCATTGTTGGTGAGTAACCATAATTAATTTTATACTTACAGTACTTAGTACATGTACGTACATTTAGTGTCACTGTACACACATTTACTGTATACTATTTTTCTTGCATTGTACGTATTTATTGCTGATGGCCTGTCTATCGTAATGGCTGTAACATATGTGATATCGGAGACACTCAATATCTTTAAAATAATATTTAGGTTTTACTGTATATAAACAGTGTGTTTATATACATCATTTCAATGAATCTTACCTAATATCTAACAGAATACAAAGGGATTATGCTGTATAACTCTGCGGGGAATATTTATAAACCGTGTGGGAGAGTTTATAAGGGCTTAAAATATATAAAAATAACCATACAAACATATGGTTTCTACTTCGCGGATTTTCACCTATCGCGGGGGGGTCTGGAACGCAACCCCCGCGATCGAGGAGGGATTACTGTATATGTAAAATGTAACATATACACTTTAATGCATTTCATCATGAAAGTGATATAAAGTATAAATCGAAGGATTCTATATGTGCAGAGAGTTGGAATTTCATACATTTAATTTGCTCTGTGTGGTGATCTATTGCTGCTTGCCGCTGCTGTCAGGTCCAAAAAGCTCGTAGCGAATAAAAACTGGGATGACGTTTACGATGGTCTGCTTTAATGATAAAGTAAACTACGAGGTTAAAGTGGACATTTTGAGATTAAAACCGAAATTTCCACTTTAATCACAAAATACACGATTTCACTGTGTCCTTTATTTTTTTCTCAGTGGCTCAAGTACAGCGCTATACATTATGTTGCTGTTGTGAAGTTGCAGAAAAAAAGACGGCACAAAAGATGGTATGCGAGACTAAAAATGTATCGTGTCATTACGATCGGGAATATGCGACGCTTAAATATAAAAGCACCACGAATGCATCTGTATGTCGGCATTTTGCTTCACCACATCGAACCATTCATTAAACAGCGAAGCACGCACATCGATCCCCGTAGGATCTGCATAGAGGCTTTCTGTCACATGTAGATAGTAAATATAGACTCTGACGTCACGTTCCGACTTTTAGCACACTGTGCCCCCTGACTTTTTGCTGGTACTGCTAAGGTAAATACTTGATGTCATTTTCATGATGAAATGCATTAAAGCATGTATTAATCATGTGGGGGCATGGTGGCATGGAGGTTGCACTGCTGCCTCGCAGCAAGGAGGTCCCGGGTGTACCCTGCCTTGAATTTGCATGTTTTTCTGGAGGGTTTACTCGGCATACTTCAGTTTCCTTCCAAGGTCATGTAGGATGTGGGGTTTTGTTATGCTATATTGACCCTGCTAGTGTATGTGTTGCTAGTATTCACCCTGCAATGATCTGGCACCCCGTTCAGGATTTGTTCCTGTCTCGCGCACGATGCTTGCTGGGATGGGTGCAACCCTGAATGGATGACATAATTAAACATATATAACGAAGATTTTTTTAAAGTTCTGAACACTCCGTGGTCTGTTTATATCTAGTTTTAATTTCACAAAGACAAGAGGTGATTGGTTAGGTGGGAAAAGAAAAAGGAAGGATAGGAACTGAGGGTTTGGTACGTCAGATGGAGACAGCATGCATGCAATAAAGAAAGCCAGTTTAGAAGAACATCCATTGAATTCTGTGTTTGTGTCTCCGACCACCAGATCACGAACCAACATTTACACAATATTTCAGTTAAACCTGTGCAATACCCATATATTCAGGTTTTTTTGAAGCCTCTCACACCTGACATAAAGTTCCCTACACTGAACGTACACCAGGAGACCCCTTACTGCGAGGGAGCAGCACTACCGCCACACTATCGTGCATGTTTAATACACGCTTTAATGCATTTCACCATGAAAATGATATCAAGTATTTATCTTAGCATTCTAAATTTTCAGTGAGTAGGAATATCATGAAGTTAATTTATTCTGTATGGTGATTGCTGCCTGCACCGCCTCTTAGTGCAGAGAAAGTCAGTTTAACACTAGAATTACCAGAGCCTACGAAAAAACTTGTAGATCCGTCCCACCTTAAAACGCTTTGCACCTCTCCGTCAGCGTCTTTTGTCCTTTAAATGTGTTGGTAAACAGCAAACAGCCTACTATCACATCACACATCCCC
>JANRMT010053579.1:0-16303 GCA_026402145.1 Polypterus bichir lapradei | reverse complement strand
GTGCTTTATTGTTTCACCTGCTGTCTGGTCTGAAAACTTCGTCCACAGTTTTGGCGCCCAACGTGGGGCAGGAGACGGCAGACGGCTCCTCGTGCAGGATCGTCCAGAGGACCGTGGTGGAGCCGATTCCGGCCGGGTCGGGTCCAGCTTCGGTAACTGTAGGATTGGCCTGCCTTGGGCGTTTCCTGCGTGGGGAGTCCCTGACCTCCTCCTAGCCGAGACGAGGCACGACTTGACGGGCATTTCCAGGCAGGTGGACGGCGTCGCGGTGAGTATATCGGGGGATTCCTTTTAGTTGAGTTTGACTGGTGTGCTGGAAATAATACGAAAGGAAAAATAAAAGAAAGCATACTGTATGGAAAATACATAGGAGGGTTCTAGGGGCTCACGGAAAGTGGCTTTGGGACCCTACGGAAAACGGCACAGTGTGAATGTTAGCTAGTCACCCTTGTGGAAAGGATTAGAAAAGGGGCGAGTGGCACGCTCCTATAATAATTTGAGGAACGGGGGTGAAAGGGCGTATTTAGAGAATGTGTGTCTAATAAACGGGAGGTCGAGTTTTTCATCCGCTGTCTGGTCATACTCTTGTTTCAACGGGTTGCTAAGGTGACGGAGACTATACCCTGGCAGATTGACGCATACAAACCGTCTGATGAAGGGATCGGGGTAAAAACCTCCATATCCCGGACTCCACGGGGCGTATTGATGTAGGATTCTGCTGATGCGAAATAACGGACACGAAGTCACCTGAAGCTGTAATCCGGGAATAGGAGCGGACGGCGGGTGGAACGGGGTTTATCGAGGGCTGAGTCACTTTCTGCTGAGATCCTGCCACTCACTATGGGAAAAAACAATTAGCAAGCCAGTCAAACAGTCCCCCAAGAGTCCTAAAAACCTAACAATAGAAGGATTATTTTCGGAGGATCGCCAGGCTCCTGGTGCGCTGTCGGGATTGAAAGGCGGGTCCCCTAGAAGGCTCATTGAAAAGAAGACAGGATTAGATTTTAAAAAGGCATGTAGGAAGTGGAATAAAGACAGTGGAGGCAGATGGCCAGTGGAAGGAACTGGAGATATGAGTGAGATACAAGAAATTAGAAAAATACTGTGCAGAAATACACAGGGTTGTTGTAATGGAGGTCCGTATCGGATGGATATGTATGACAGGTGGGAATTGGTTATTAAAGACCGTACATTGGAAGCAGCACAGAAACGTAATGAGCTTTTAGTTGCTGAACTTAAGAATAGAAAGGAAAAAGAAGAGCTGCTTATGGCCTTACAAAAAGTGCAGGCGTCACCCACAACCACTTCCACCGCCACATGTAATCATTGCCCCAATGTCTCCTGTGATTACCGATGCCGCAGCTACTGATGATTTCTTTGATGAACAAAATCAGTGCAACCCCTCCTCACTTACAGATCCTGATGATGAGACTGACGGCCACTTGTTAGGGGCTATGGGAGGCTCTTCTAACTCACACAAAAAGCCTTCCATTTCACAACGTACTAGAAGCAAGACCTTCCGAGATAAGTCCCCTGAAAACCTTACCCCATTTAGGTCCCCTAAACCTTTAGCACCCACATTTTCATGCCCTTTAATTGAGGTCCCTAACCCCCGACACGATCCCACACAACCTCCAGGAAATGATAACCCCACTACTGTAATGATACATCGTAACTGGGATATTCAAGAGCTGAAAGATGTAGTGTCCGAATTGCCTGATCCTAAGGTAATCGGTGGGTCAAAGTTTGTGGAGCAGGTGCAGGAGCTAGATAATATGTACAAACCCAGTGCAGCCGAGTGGACCCAAGTGCTACGCAGAAAGTTGGGCACTACGTGGGCTACTGTCAATCATGGGCAGCAAAATGGAGTACAGTGGCAGTGGAATGAGGCATTGCCTCGTGGACAGAATAATGAGGGTCCTTTCCTTGCCCAATGGGAACACGTGAAAACTGCAATAGATGCAAAATATAAAAAGGGCACCGACTGGTCCCTTATTTCAGCTGCAAAACAAAAGAAAGATGAGACAGTAGATGAATGGGCACACCGCATTCAGGAGTTGATGACAAACCATTCTGGTTTAGGAAGCCCAGATGACCGTGCCAAGGCAGCAGTTCCTCCTTTTGTGTCAGGACTCAGAAGTGATATCCAAAATAAAGTACGCACGTCCTGTATTTGGATGGGAAAGTGCCACTTTTGATGAAGTTTAAAGACATGAGGAACATGCTGAACGACAAACTAAGCAAAAAGAGTCAGATGCTCAGACTAAGTTAATCGCGGCACAAATGAATTATTATGCAGGTGGAGCCGCCTCAGGCAGGGGCCGAGGACGTGGAGGACGTGGATTTTTCCGAGGCCGGGGGAGAGGTCGCGGATTTTTACTTCCTAATCCGAATTCTTCGTCGGCTCAGCCGCCTCTCCCCTTAGATCAAGCACCGACACCTTATGTTTGTTACAGGTGCGGTGAGACAGGACACATCCGACGCAATTGCCCACATCAGCTTCCTCCCCCGCCTCCTTTACCTGCACCTGAGGATATTTCTTGGTCCTAGGAATTCGCAGGGACCCTCAGCCACTCTCTTCAGTTGCCTTTGCTCACTCGCCATGCGGACACAGATCCTTTATTGACTTTGTTGGTGAATGGCACTGAAACTGCTTTTCTTGTTGATACTGGAGCTACGCGTTCCACCCTTTCGCTGAAGGAGGTCCCTGCCTCGAACGATAAAGTGACTGTTCTTATTGCTTCTGGACAACCTCATGTTTTGCTTCATTTCCAGTGGTTCCACTTTGATGCACCGTTTTTTATTAAATCAGCTCTGCCCTGTTAATCTGTTAGGAAGGGATCTGATGACTAAGCTCTCCCTCTCTATTTCTCTAACTGAACGAGGGTTTTACTGTTCTATTCCTAAACTCCTGTGCCACACCTTCCCCCACACTAAGCCCTCTTTTGCAGCATGGACCCTGAACATCTCCTCACACACCATTCTCCTTAAAGCCCTACACTCTTTTCCTTCATGTCTTTTTTCCCCACTTGCAAGTCCCCAACACCCTCCACTGCACTGCCCAGTACTTCCCTGCTGAAGTGGACACACCTTGGTTAGAATCTTTTCTCTCTTCAGGTACGAGCCCAGAGACCCTTCATATCCTTGCATTTGTTTTCTCATGCAAACACAGCTGCTGCTGTCAGTGCACTTCACATATTCGCAAAGCGTTTTCTATTTAGGAGATTCAGTTCCCCATGTTTTCTTTAGCCAATTCTAGCACCGTTCACTGAGTTGAAATTGGGGAATGGGTGGGACAATGTCTCGATAGGACGGACTGGCTGCACGTTGCTCCGGGTATTTTTGATACTTCAGATCATTTGATAACTAAGATTTTACTTCGGGATGACCTTCCATTTATCCGTTCATTATGCCATCCCACCCTCTACACATTTTCATTTCAGACTTCATATCCCTCTTGGCTTTCCTCACTTCCCGATGCACTGTGGTCCCAGGGGAAAAATGATTATGGAAGGATAGCGCACTGTGAGCCACTGGTGATTTATCCAAAATCGTCCTTCCGCCCGCATCGCGCCCAGTATCCTCTGTCTCCCGATGCAGAGGCTGGCATCTCCGCCGTGCATTCCGATCTCGTGAAACGTGGAGCGATCATTTCAATTGAATATTCTCCAGTCAACTCCCCTATTTTACCTGTTAAAAAGGCTGACGGTTCATGGCGGTTTGTTCAAGATCTTCGACAAGTTAATTCTGCAGTTTTTCCTAGGGCACCTATTGTTCCTAATCCTTCCACTATTCTTTCTACGATACCCCCGTCCGCCCGTTATTTTTCTGTTATTGACCTTGCAAATGCTTATTTTTCTGTCCCTGTGCACCCCGACTCTCAATTCTGGTTTGCCTTTACTTTTCAAAACCGACGTTGGACATGGACCGTTATGCCTCAGGGATATACTGAAGCCCCTTCTGTATTTGGACAAGCTCTTGCTCAAAATTTAGAAGGCTTTTGGCCGGAAAAAGACAGTGTATTGATACAGTATGTGGATGATATAATGTTATGTAGTTCTACGGAAGCAGATTGTGCACAGGATACTCAGCAATTGTTATTCTTTTTAGCAGAAAATGGCCACAAAGTTTCTAAAGCAAAATTGCAGTTAATTCAAACAACTGTGAAATATTCAGGTCATGACATTTCTTGTGAAACAAGAGCTCTCTCTCTCTAGCGATCGTATAAACACCATTCAAAATCTTCCTAGACCCGTTACAAAGCAACAGGTCATGTCTGTATTAGGCATTCTAGGATACTGCCGGTACTGGATTTTAAACATCACTGAAAGAGCACAGCTTTTGCAAACTTTAGCGATCACCCCTGATCTCCCCCTTTCTGGTCAGGTGGCATGCACTGATCAAGCTGAGAAGGCTCTGTGTGATTTAAAAAAAAAAAAAAAAAAAAGTGCCCTACTGTTTGCGCATGCGTTGGGACTGTTGACTATCTCGTCCATTCACACTGTTCATGGACGAAAAGGGGGGATATATGACTGCAGTTCTTACACAAATCCATGGAGAAAAAACAAAGGCTTAGCCTATTTTTGAAAAACAATTGGATCCAGTGGCTGCGGGACTTCCAACCTGTCTCAGAGCTGTAGCAGCCACAACAGAGGCCGTGCTAGCTAGTACAGATATAGTGCTCATGAGCCCCCTAGTGGTAAAAGTGCCTCACGCCGTACATTCCATTTTAGTACGGGCTAAAACCTCACATCTCACTACTGCTAGGGCAATACACTACCAAAATGTACTCTGTACTCTGTCAAACGTTACCATAGAAAGGTGCTCCACCTTAAATCCAGCTACTCTTCTAACAACTGTCATGATGAAATAACTAAGGTTATAAAACCTAGACCAGACCTGCAGGAAACACCCTTAGAAACAGGGGAGATAATTTTTGTGGATGGATGTTCTTTACGATTGGAGAATGGAACACCTTCAACCAGCTATGCAGTGGTCAAAGGTGACCACCTGCTGGAAGCAAACCGAATTTCTTCAAGTTTAAGTGCACAGGCAGCTGAATTAATAGCTCTCACCCGAGCTTGTCAGTTGTCAGAGGGAAAAATTGTAACTATCTATACTGATTCTAGATATGCTTTTGGTGTCTGTCATGATCATGGGGCATTATGGAAACTCAGGGGATTCAAGACCAGTACTGGCAAGCCCATTCAGCATCAAAAACTAATAGAATCCCTCTTAGAAGCTATAACAAAGCCATCAAAATTGGCTATAGTTAAATGCCAAGCCCATACTGAAAAACAAGATCCCATTAGTAAAGGAAATAAACTGGCTGATCATTTTGCAAAACAAGCTGCTTATAATAATACGCAAATCTCTTTATTCCAACAGACAGATGACAGAGATTCCGGTAATTTAGTCGTTTCTTTACAGAGTTCAGCTTCAGAAAAAGAAAAACGAACCTGGTCCAAGGAAGGATCATTGGTCAACGAGATCTGGACCCATAAACAAACTAATAAACCTTTCCTTCCTAAAGCTTCTTTTCCAGGTATGGCAAAACTTGCACATGGCCTGGATCACGCTGGAAAGGATGCAATGGTTCAAGAAGTTGAGAGACATTGGGAAGCAGTAGGTTTCTCTACATACACAGAGCAATTCTGTAAACGCTGTGCTGTATGTCAGAAATTTAATGTAGGGAAGGGTATTCAGGTAAG
Source organism: Polypterus bichir lapradei (assembly GCA_026402145.1). Taxonomy (NCBI): domain Eukaryota; kingdom Metazoa; phylum Chordata; class Cladistia; order Polypteriformes; family Polypteridae; genus Polypterus; species Polypterus bichir. The sequence continues at coordinate 10,592 of JANRMT010053579.1, read as the reverse complement.
TCCCGCCGTTACACCTAACCCAATGGGTCCATTTGAACACCTCCAATTGGACTTCATTGAATTAACACCATCAAAGGGGTACCGATACTGTTTAGTAATTGTTGATGTGTTCGCCCGATGGGTGGAAGCTTTCCCTTCCAAACATGCAGATGCCAAAACTGTAGCAAAAGCTTTGATAAAGGAAATCATTCCAAGATGGGGAATACCACAGAAATTGCAGACTGATAATAGTAGTCATTTTGTAAATTCTGTGATTGATGAATTGACTACTTGGCTTCAGATAAATGTACATCATTACTGCAAATACCATCCTCAGAGTGGGGGCATAGTAGAAAGATGCAATGGCACCTTGAAATCTAAACTGGCTAAAATCTGTGAGCAAACAAACTTACCTTGGCCTGATGCTCTGCCCCTGGCCTTGATGGGATTACGGGGAAGAACACATCGGCAGTTAGGGCTGTCGCCATTCGAAATTCTGACCGGACGGCCCATGCCAGTCGGCATGGTCATAGGTAATGTTACACTGCACACTGTGGACAATGATCTTCTTTCCAATCTTACAGGTCTCCGAGCTTCTTTGAAGGAAGTCCATGAGCAGGTGAATCAGGCCTGGAGAACTAATCCTCCATTAGATGACTCCCCGATTCCATTAGGAACCTGGATTTTGGTGAGAGACACTCGAAGGAAACATTGGCATCACCCTCGGTGGAGAGGACCGTTTCAAGTTCTGCTGTCGACACCACACGCTGTTAAAGTTGAGGGACTGCCTGCTTGGATTCACATCTCACATTGCAAAAGATGGCACCCTTGATTGTGGTCCTACTATGTCTTTCCATCCCCTTGTCAACTGCTCTGGTCACCTCGACTTTTCCTTTCGGAATCACCACATCAGTTCAGGTGGATTTCTGTTCTATTATTGACTGTGAGACTGATCGACAAATCCAGTGGACCTGACAAACATGTGTGTGTAACTATTACAAACTCTGGATTCGGAAGTAACTGTGAAAAGTGGGACTGGGTTTTTGCTAATACTGGAACTGATGACTGGGGTTATCAACCCTATAAGGCCCAGAAGTATGGTCTGAAATATTGTTTTTTCTATTATAAAAGGACATGCCCCTCATGAATGTGCCGAATACCGTTGTAACCCTTTGATCATTACTCTGAAGAACCCTTCTTTACATGATTCAGGAACCTATATTTTAGGGGCATATGTGTCTGGAATAGATCCTCTAGGGAGATTTCAAATTAAGGTTGAGAACCCTGTTACTAACACCTCCTATTTCCCCACACACACACCTCTCTCTTACCCCTGGTTCAAACCTCAAAAGTCATGAATATTTCCACCTTTTCTTCCACTTTTTTGACTGAAACTGGGTATGGGGATCAGAACCGTTGGCTGCAATGGGTATTATATTCGGCTAGACAAGTGAATCAATCTGATTGCTATGCATGTGCTACAGCTAGGCCACATTTGGCCACTGTCCCTTTTCCTCTTTCTAACATATCTGATCCTACTGGCCTTCCTTGCCTACTTGCCCTTTTTATCTCTACCTCTATTACAATCAACAACGATTCTTAAATTTTACTAAGAAGCTGTTGAAGGTATCCATGAGCAACTTGATAAAACATCCCTCATGACCTGGCAAAATCGATTGGCTTTAGATATGCTCTTGGCTGAGAAAGGAGGCGTTTGTGCTATGTTTGGTGATGCATGCTGTACCTATATCCCTAATAATACAGCTCCTGATGGATCAAATCACCCGTGCTTTAGCTGATTTGACTGCTCTCTCTAATGAACTAGCTACTAATTCTGGCATTTCTAATCCTTGGGACAAATGGTTTATGTCCACTTTCGGGTCCTGGGGCCAATGGCTTAGGTCTGTTTTCATCTCTCTTACGGTTGTTTTAATCATTCTCCTGTTTGGTGCTTGCTGTATTGTTCCCTTGATAAGATACATTGTATCCAAGTATTTTACTGCTTTTATGGCAAAAGCTTACTTGCTACACGAAGAAAAAATGCTTCAGATCAGCACAACCACACCACACTCCTCCGCCCACTCCACTCCATCCCCCTCTCCTACGTTTTCCCACTCAACTTTCCCTTGATCAAATATTTTTTGTTTGCTAAAAAAGGGGGGAATGTGGAAACTGAATGTTCTCTTCGTTCCCTTGTACTAAGTCATGTCTGAGAAGTAGGCTTTACAAAATCATGCTTTGTTTTAGCAAACAGAAAAATGTTTGTGCAAAGGACTCAAGGTCCATGCCTTCCACACAGGAGGCTGCCTTATCATTTTGTTCCTTAGCTTACATCTGAACGCCATAACAAAAGGAGCCAAGAAATCAGGTTTTGTAAGGGGCACAAGGATTGTGTATAATAAATTTGTTGACTGTTGCATTTTATAATGATAGTAACTCACGCATTCTAGGGGTATAAAACTGGACCCCACCCAACAGACGGGGTTCAGAAGAGCCCTGACACTTTTATGTATTGATTGTCTGCTTTTCTGAAACTGTTCTCACTGTGCACCTAACTAATAAATAATAAAGTGCTTTATTGTTTCACCTGCTGTCTGGTCTGAAAACTTCGTCCACAATAGAAATTGTCCCTGAATGGTCCTGTACCTTATATTATAATGTAGTGAGAAAAGTGTCTGTGCAGGATAGCTGACATCTTTTTTATCCTGTTTGCTGTTCTCTGTCAGCGAATGTTGTGTACGTCCTGAAGAGAAGGCAGCAGAGTGCCAGTAGCATTCTGTACAGCTTTCACTAAATGGTTTTATGAACTTGAGCAAGGCACATACTGTACCAGGATATGATGAGGCCAAAACCGATGGACTCCACCATGTCATCTGAGGAAGTAGAGACACTGCTGAGCCTTCCTGACAAGAGCCAAAATGTGCTGTGCCCACTTCAGGTCCACAGTGACAATCACTCATAGAATTTTTAAGCTGCTTAACCCATGAACAGCACAAACAGATTTCAATATGATCTGCCTTGGTTTTGCTGACATTAATGGTGAAAATATTTAACTGGCACCACTGAGTTCAGCAGGTGAACATCTCCTTTGTAGTGTTGTAGTCATTGTTGGTTTACTTAATAACAAAGTTACAGTTGCGTCTGGCCACACAATCACAGGTGAACAATGAGTAGCACATTGCTCTGTGGAGAGCCTGTGTTGTGAGGCAGTGTGAAGGATGTGAAGCTGCTAATATGCACATGTTAAAATCTGTTGGTTACAAACTCCAAAATCCAGTTGCAGAGGGTGGCACTGAGTTCTAGTTTGACATGATTGGTGGTCAGTTTTGATGATACAACAGTCTTAGGTGCTGAGCTGTAAACTGCAAACAGAAATCTGGGACAATACTTTAACACATGCAATATTGTGAAGTGCAAGGGATATGGCATCCTCCTTGGACCGGTTGTGATAATAAGCAAAATGGAGATGATCAGGACTATCTGGACTATTCTGTTTAATATGTTCCAGCACCAGTCTGTCCAAGCACTTCATCACAATTGGAGTGAGTGCCACTGGTCTAGTAATTCATACAGTTCACTTTTGTTTTCTTAGGCACAGGAACAATTGATGTCCTTTTTAAGCATGCAGGGACAACAGATTCTAACAGAAGAATTTTATGTCACAGTTGGGTCAGAATAATATTAAGTCATAGATAGAATAGAATAGGCCCCACAGTAGATATTGAAAAGCTATAAGTGTACAACCATGCTAAGACTAAACATTTAGACAAATATTTTAAAAGATATCTCCTTGACAGATTAAAAATGCCACATTATAGTTGTTTTATCTTGGTAGAGTAATATATTGCTCTACTTTCCCCTAGTGTGTTAGCCTCTGTCAGAACGCCTCAAATCGCACAGACCACTGTTTATAAGGTATTATTGTATATAACTTATCCCCACCTTCCCTTCTATATCTATAACCTCAGGCAATTAGGTGTAGTAAAATGACAAGCAGGAGTTAAGTTACACATAAATAATGTATTATTGATAATATTCATAAATAATAACAAAATGCAAAGTACATTTGAATATTGGCAACCATACAACCTGATTACATGGTGATGTGTAGTTTCAGGTGGCACACAGACTTGTAGTTACTTAAAATATCTCTAGTTAAGGCATCATTGGTGCTCAGCTTTCAGCCACATGTTTGTTCAATATGGCTGAAACTGTGCTCTTCATTGTGTTGTCTTCAGTTCATGGTGTGATGGTCTTCTTCATTAGATCAGTAAGAGAGAGCTTCTTTCAGATGTTAGTAAGAGAGATGCTTCTTCATCATATGTTGGTTAGAGAGAGAGTGAGATAAAGCAAGCACATTTATGGGTTTTCTGTCCAACCCCTGCAGCCAATAGGACATCATGGTACTTAGAGGCCTCTGAGACAAGCCAATTCCAAACAGCCATACCTCAGTCCAATGGGGGAAATAGAACATCTTAACACCTGCCCCCAAACCATATGTTAAACATCCTGGCTTCCTTGCGGGTGTTGAAAGACTTTAGCAGAGAAACACTCATCCTAACTGGTTTAAGACACATCTCCCAAATCCTGTCATAAAATTACAAAGAGACTTAGTCGTAAAGGAGGGGCAAACACGAATGACGATCACCAAAGTAACACTAAATTACATTGCTTTGCCTAAATTACAAATAAAGACATACAAAACATTTATCAAGTTATATGTAAAATCTTACATCACAACAGTACAGTAATCCCTCCTCTATTGCGGGGTTTGCGTTCCAGACCCCCCCGCGATAGGTGAAAATCCGCGAAGTAGAAACCATATGTTTGTATTGTTATTTTTATATATTTTAAGCCCTTATAAACTCTCCCACACTGTTAACATTATTAGAACCCTCTAGACATGAAATAACACCCTTTAGTCAAAAGTTTAAACTGTGCTCCATGACAAGACTGAGATGGCAGTTCTTTCTCCAATTAAAAGAATGCAAACATATCTTCTCTTCAAAGGAGCGCGTCAGGAGCAGAGAATGTCAGAGAGAGCGCTCGCTAAGAAAAGCAAACAATCAAAAAATCAATACGTGCTTTTAAGTATGCAGAAGCACTGCGATAAGGCGGCATTTTGTAGAGGAGCGTCCGTATCCTCTAGGCAAACAGCCCCTCTGCTCACGCCCCCTCCGTCAGGCGCAGAGAGAGTGAGAGAGATAGAGAGAAGCAAACAATCAAGCACCGCGCGGGAAGCATATCTTATATCATTGAGGAGTTTTAGTTAATATGTAATACATGCTCTGATTGGGTAGCTTCTAAGCCATCCGCCAATAGCGTCCCTTGTATGAAATCAACTGGGCAAACAAACTGAGGAAGCATGTACCTTAAATGAAAAGACCCATTGTCCGCAGAAAGCCGCGAACCAGTGAAAAATCCGTGATATATATTTAGATATGCTTACATTTAAAATCCGCGATGGAGTGAAGCCGCGAAAGTCGAAGCGCGATATAGAGAGGGATTACTGTATGTGCATATTAGAAGATATTACATTATGACCTACTGACTCATCCATGAATCTGTGAAGACATCCTAAAAAACACAAACTAGGAATGACCATCAAACATTAGGTAAATCTGCCATGTTTCACTTCACCTGCAGGTTCTCCTCACTTATTTTAACAAGTACTGTTACTGATCTTATTTAATCATGGAATGCACTTTCAACGAGTGAGCTGCTTTTTCGACAAAAACAAATAAATACATGGAATGCAAGGTTGAGATGTGATTTGGTATCATTTATTTTGAAACAGAATAATAATTACTGTTGGGTATGTTTAAAAGATGAAACAGATTAGCCAGTAGACTAGTAGTCTGGCTCAATTTGAATTCTCCATATCCATAGTAGCACCACGGGGTCACGTTTGTCCATCTGGAGCACACACAGCATCCTAGGAGCTTCTAGGAGGATTTCAGCCTCATTTCTTTCTCAGTACAGTTTAATTTTAGTTTTGCCATTCCAGTGAGTCTTCAACCTGATTCTCCTGTACTACTCTTATGTAGGAAGACATCCTGATAGAGGGACATGAGTCTCACCCGAACTTTGAAATTGTAGAGTGAACTGAGTATTAAACACAGCATATGACTCAAACTTTATCTTTGCAGGTTCGCAGATCACTTTCACTTTCACTTGGGAGGACACTCTTACTATTTTTCTAATGAGAAGAAAGCCTGGAGGAGCAGCATGTAGCTCTGTGCACAACATCAGTTGATCCTCGCTGTATTTAAGGATAAAGCCGAGATGGTAAAGAGCAGACATGACATGTCATTAATGAGTTGGTGAATGGGAATGGGGCTATGGATCTTTGATATAACAAGACACAAAAGTGGAGAGTAAGAAATGTGAACTCTTTGTGACCTCCATGAGACTTCTTTTGTCGTCCATCCCCGTGTTGTCCAGAGCAGTGTGTTATGTGAATTAATATAAGAATAAATTAAGTGTAAAAGACATCAGCATTGAAAACATCAAACTTGCCCTGCTGGGTGTAGTCACTGTCTGGGTGATCAGTAGAATTCCATTTTGTGGTTAGCATTTCATCTTGAGTGGCAGAATTTACACACACCACTTTGTAAAGTACATCTGGGTTTGGGTTTTATTTTCATTAGTCTTACACAGACCTCACAGCACACTCTACATTTTTATTTGTTTAATAGCTCCATAATTTGAAAGAAATTACTTACAAATCACTTAAAAATATATTTCAGCAGATCTCCATCTGAGACTATATAGGTTAAAAGGTCATAGTGATTCTTATAAAGTCGCACAATTTAGTCCCATTGAGATTCATGCAGTACTTATTACTATGAAAAAACTACAGGGTGCTGCAGTGTCTCACTCGCTCACTTTAGTGCCACACATGCCACCTCCAGTCCCTTCTGTTCACTCCAATACGATGACAGTGCGGTATTTAATATCAGTTGTTCAGTACATTATGATGTGACATCCCTGTTTCTTCTGCAGGAAAGAGTACAGGAGTACATAAAGACGCACAGCAATCACAACTACTTGATTGGACTGAGTAGAAATGACACCGGGTTAGGCTGGCACTGGGTGGATGGGACCCCACTGAATTTAGTCAGGTGGTTTTCTTGTTCTCAGCCTTGCTATCAGACAGACCTGTTGTGTCATCGCTCAGGTGTCTCACACTCACTCTTTTCTCTCTTTATAGTTTCAGTTTGGACAGAAGTGACTCATCTCTAGAATGTTCCATAATAACAAGTTACGGCCTCAAAACCTCCCAGTGTGCCACAGAAAACAAATGTATGTGTGAGAAGAGTTGAACTGGGAGTGACACAGGACCATCATAGGTGGGGTGAAGTGCCCAACTACTGTTTTCATTTTCACTGTCAGGAGTTACAGTACATTTATGATATGCTGGAATGCATGTCTGATGCTTTTCACTTGAGGTTATAAATTTCTATTATCATGATTTCCGTCTACTTAGCCTTTACAGTAATCCCTCCTCGATCGCGGTGGTTGCGTTCCAGACCCCCCCCCCCGCGATAAGTGAAAATCCGCGAAGTAGAAACCATATGTTTGTATGGTTATTTTTATATATTTTAAGCCCTTATAAACTCTCCCACACTGTTTATAAATATTCCCCGCAGAGTTATACAGCATAATCCCTTTGTATTCTCTTAGATATTAGATAAGATTCATTGAAATTATGTATTTAAACACACTGTTTATATACAGTAAAACCTAAATATTATTTTAAAGATATTGAGTGTCTCCGATATCACATATTTTACAGCCATTACGATAGACAGGCAACCAGCAATAAATATGTACAATGCAAGAAAAATAGTATACAGTAAATGTGTGTACAGTGACACTAAACGTATGTACATGTAATAAGCACTGCAAGAAGAAAATTAATTATGGTTACTCACCAACAATGACACGATGACTTGTCCGATAACAATGAGTTTAATTTTACTGCACAACAAAGGAGAGCGTTACAGCCCTTGTAAAGGAGCCACTTCAGGCGATTGTGTAGCACTGCCGTTGTTCTTCTTCTGGCAGTCTTCAATCCAAATCCCTAAAGCAGATTCCATCCAGACTACTGCCTTATTACATCCACTTACAACTCGTTTTGCACCCTGGTTAAAAGGACACTGCAGCCGTAGATCTTATATTCCTTTCCTACTTTTTAAATAAAAAGAATCGTAGCCTTCAACAAATCCAAAACGTTTACCTTTTCGGCAATCGTTAACATCTTCTTCTTGCGCTTGGGCACGGCCCCTGAAGCAGTAGCAGATTGTTTTGGAGCCATAATGAAGGGCTTGACTATGCACAAAGATAAACACAAAAGAGCACAACTCTTTACACTGCGAAACACGTTGATGCTGAATGAGCGAGACGAGACTTCCTGGTTAACACTGCATTTAGCATGCAGGAACTCAACTGCGTGCTCTGATTGGTTAGCTTCTCAGTCAGGAGAACTTAACTGCGTGCTCTGATTGGTTATCTTCTCAGCCATCCACCAATAGCGTCCCTTGTATGAAATCAACTGGGCAAACCAACTGAGGAAGCATGTACAGGAAGTAAAAAGACACATTGTCCGCAGAACCCGCGAAGCAGCGAAAAATCCACGTTATATATTTAGTTATGCTTTCATATAAAATCCGCGATAGAGTGAAGCCGCGAAAGTCGAAGCGCGATATAGCGAGGGATTACTGTATTTACTTTCTTCAGGGATAAATTTAATCATCAGGTTCGTTACCAGGTTGGTTCTCCTGTCACACTTTAAGATTAACACACACACATACATAGATATACGTATACACACAGACTCTAAACACATACTGTAAGTGCTGTATGAATGACTTATACACCACCAAGATGTAATGATTACATAATTTGTTTACATCTTGCCTGAAGAAGGGACCTGAGTTGCCTCAAAAGCTTGCATATTGTAATCTTTTTAGTGAGCCAATAAAAGGTGTCATTTTGCTTGACTTCTTTTATCTTGCAAGATTCTGTGGGGATATCATTTTGACATTTTGTCAAGGTGGAGGTAAACATCTTCTCTGTTTTTGTGTAGCTTTCATCTCTAAACTAAAGGCCTTTCTCCGCATGGAATTAACAATAATTACACAAATGATCTATAATCTTAAAATCACTGTGATATTTTATTGCAAAATTGTGTTCTTTTTCCATACTAATCTTATTTACCTCAGGCAAACAAAAAGCACAATAATAGGTGATATATCTTTTTTTATTGGGTGGATGATTCTAAAAGAAATAAGTAAAAGAGACAAGGTTCAAATTAATAAAAACTCCGAGTTAAAGTCATTGTCTAACAGCCTGCACTACTTGACAGAAGGGAACATTTCAGTTGATTTGAGCAGATATTTAAACAATCTTTGATTTGGCCTGTTTTTTTCCACAATTCACATTTCAATGTGGCTTGTTTGTGAAGTACCAGTGCAGCTTGTTTTGACTGCAGCGTATTAGTCAGTCTTATTTTATTATGTTTTGTTTAAAAAGCACAATTACAGTTCAGTATAGTTGGTTTGAACATTTGTTTAAATGATCTTCAATTCAGCTTCTTTCCATCACCATACACTGCCATTGAAGTTGCTATTAATTGTCTAATTCAGTAGTTGTATGTGAAATTTCTGTGTGCAGTCCAAGTGCACCAAAAGCATTGAGGCTAAGTTTGGATTTGTCTGTAATTGCTGGCTTTGTAAGAGTTTTTCAGATCAAGTTTCTTGTTATGTGCACACAGTACAATGGAATTCTTATCTTGCATGACTCCCCAGAACAATAACAATGTATAGTGCTAACAAAAGATGGATTACAAGAAAACACACACACACAAGTATACAGAGCATAATACACTTTAATTGATAATAAGTGTCTGTGTGTCCATCCGGGTGCTATGTCTCTGTCATCCCAATAGATGGCACATTACAATAATTAGCATTGCTTTTACAAATCCTGTACCAAACGCCATATGACAGATATGCACATTGCACGGTGCACTACAAATTTTAACACTGAGGTCTACGCAGATTACTTACATTTTAACCTGTGTGTGTGTATATATAGCCCGGACACAGACAGGTAGACATGTTTAAAGCACCACCACACGTTTATTTACAGTCTTCTGTTTACAAAAGTGCACCACAACCCCCAAACTCCCCCAAAGTCCAGGCCTCACAATGCCTCTCTCTTCTCTTCAGGCCACCTCCACTCCTATCCTTTCCTCCAAGACCTTGCCTACTCCATACCCGACTCCAGCCATTGAATGGAGGTAGGTGGCCCCTTGTAGGGTTGAGCTTCCATGCTCCTTTCTCGTGGTCCCCAAAGCCACCAGGGAGGTCGCCTTCTCGTGGTCTGGAGGAGGCGTAAGCCCTCGTCTGGTCCTCCTGGGCGTCACGGCTGGATACCTCCCCCAGCCGCTCGCCACAATATACAGCATATCTGGAAATCCACAAAGGAAACTGTGGACGAAAACTCAGACCAGACAGCAGGTGCGGTTATAAAGCAGCTTTATTTTTCAGAGTCACGGTGAGAAGAGTTTCAGAAAAGCAGACAATCAAATATACATGACAGCGTCA
>JANRMT010053577.1:0-13431 GCA_026402145.1 Polypterus bichir lapradei | reverse complement strand
ATTATATTATATATATTATATATATTATATATATTATATTATATATATTATATTTTATATATATATATATATATATATATAAAATATATATATATATTATATAAAGTGCCTTCTACTATTATTGGCACCCCTTGTAAAAATTACTAAGAAGGGTTAGGCAAAACTCACTGTTTGCTGAAGAACTGTCATGTTGCACTGAAAAAATGAGAAACATCTGAGTTTTAATTGAAACAAGTTAATTCAAATTAAAACAAAACCCTCATCAATAAATAATTTAACAAAAAAACATATGCCACCATTGTTGGCACCCTTGGAAATGAATGTGAAACAATGTAACTGAAGCATGTTTCCCATTTAGATTGGACATTAAGTGATTGGAGTGTATAGGAACTTTCCAGCTGAAATCACTGATTTCCTGATGAACTAGGATACAAATGTGAGGAGACACAGAACCAAATTTCCTTAGCCAGCCATCATCATGGCAAAGAAAAGAGAACACTCAATCCAAAATGAGGGAGAAGTGTGTTGCCCTTCATAACTCAGGGAATGGTTATAAAAAAATATCTACTCGCCTGAAAATGCCCATTTCTACAGTTAGGACAATAATAAAAAATGTGGACATCAACTGGAACTGTGACAACCTTGCCTGGAAGAGGAGCCAAGTTTATTTTACCTCCATGTACAGTGAGAAGGATGGTAAGAAAGGCAATAATATCTCCAAGGATCACTGTTGGGGAATTGCGAGAAAAAGTAAAACCACCATCAGACAGCATCTCCATACCAACAGATCATTTGGAAGGTATGCCAGAAAGAAGCCTTTTCTGTCACAAAGGTAAGCTCTTGGAGTTTGTAAAATGTTACTACAACTTTGAATAGAACCATGTTCTTTGGTCTGATGAAACAAAAACTGGACTTTTTGGTAATGAACACGCAAAGTGGGTTTGGTGTAAAAAGGATGGCTATAACGAAAAGAATCTTGTCCCAACTGTGAAATATGGTGGAGATTTCCTCCAAAGGCCCTGGAAACATTGTTAGGGTACATGGCATCATGGATTCCATGAAATATCAAAAGATTTGAAATCAAAACCTGGTTGCCTCCGCCAGGAAACTAAAACTGAGCCATCATTGGATCTTCCAGCAAGATAATGATCCGAAACACATGTCCAAATCAACCCTACAATGGTTAACTGACCACAAAATCAAAGTTCTGCCATTGCCATCTCAGTACCCTGACCTGAACCTGTGGAAAACCTGTGGAGTGAGCTGAAGAGGAGAGGACTGAGGATCCTGGATGATCTGGAGAGATTATGTAAAGAAGAATGGTCTCAGATGCCATGCGCTGTATTCCCCAACCTTATAAAAGGTTACAAGAGACGACTTAGTGCTGTTATATTGGCAAAGGGAGGTTGTACAAAGTATTAAATGCAGGGGTGCCAACAATTGTGGCACATGTTTTTGTTAAAAATATTTATTTCTTGATGAGGGCTTTGTTTTTCATTGAATAAACTTGTTTCAATTGAAAGTCTGATGTTTCTAATTTTTTCAGTGCAAGATGATGGTTCTCCAGCAAACAGTGATTTTTTTTCTAACCCTTCGTACTAATTTTTACAAGGGGTGCCAATAATAATGGAGGGCACTGTATATATCACAGAGCACACGGCCACATTCCTTCATGCGTGGCCAGCTTAGAGTCATCAAGTAACCCTAACACGTATTGTATGTTTTTGGGATGTGGAGGGTGAGGCCACCAGAGGTCACACCAGCTCCCCAGACATCCAACACAAGGCACAAGTCCAGCACAACACACGTTTTTATTTTACAGTGGCAAATTTTTCCCATCTGCACAGCACAGTATAAAAGCACAGTAAACAAATTCCACTGCACTTTCATTACTCTTCACATCTTCTTTTCTCACTTTTTCACCTCTACTCCTCCTCTGGCAAAATTCGTCCCACTTCCTCACGATTCTGGCTCTCCAAGTGAAGTGAGGCGGCCCTTTTTATGCTGCACCTGGGAGCACTTTAGGTGGCCTATCCGCATTATCTGGAAGTACTCCCAGATATGATGGAAACCCAAAGTTGAGCGCTGTAGCTCCCATGGAACCCAACAGGATCGTGGCAAACTCCAATTCCCATGGAGCCCTGGGAGAATCCAAGGCATTGCTGCAACTCAGGGGTGCTGCCATCTAGCACTCCAGGGGAGGCAGCATCCTGTGCACATCTGCTTCCCTGGTCCTTCTTTGAAAAGACCACAGCCATCTGTCACAAGAAATAATACCACGCAGACTGTGCCTAGGCCAGGACTGGTACTGCCTCAATGCATAAAAAATGGAAACTTCAGTTCACCCACAAATCAGAACCATCCAACATATAATAGTGCAACAATAAACTGAACCCTGTAGGCAATAAAAAATAATGTTTAAATTATAAGGTGCTCAAAAGATTACTTTTTGCTGTGGTGTTTCTTATTTCAATAAACTATTTGGTAAGAAAAGAGAAGGAATGAAGAATTGTGGTGCTTATTTTTAGTGATAAGAACCACCATCATAATGTTCCTGTTGACTCTGAGCTAGTGAGTGGGCCTGTGACCCAAACTTGGTTGATACCCTTGTTAAATCCTTTAAGCCTGTTAAATGAAAGGTGGACCATCTTTTATTTGTGGTTATTCTACTACCTCCTGTCAGTGTCAGAGCACTGGGCGTCCATCAGAGCTCACGGGTCTTCTAGTAGGACAATTACCTAAAACATATGTAAGAAAACAGCCAGAAATGGTTTAGGACAAAGTGCTAGAAATTTCTGAAGTGGCCAGAAATGATCAAATTCCCATAGAACACCTCTTGTGAGAAGAGACCTGGAGCAGCTGGTAAAAGAAGAGTGGTCCAAACGTCCAAGTAGAGAGGTGGAAGAAACTCCTTCCTAGTTATTGGGTGCAAATAATTTCAGGTATTATTTCCAAAACATGTTCTACCAAATAATTAAGATGAGGTTGCCAATAATTTTGTCCAGTCAATTTCTGGAGTGCTGTGTGGAATGATACCAGATTTGACTTTTTTTTTTTTTTTTCTTCTCTAATGCAACCATCAGAAACAAACCCATGAATACCAAAGCGTTTTTAATTGCAACAGTTTTATGGGAGAAGTGCCCATATTTTTGGCCATGACATGATCTGGGTCATTTGTCACATCAGCTCTAAAAGCAGGCTGAATAAATTCTAGGCATAAATCATAAGGCACTGCATACAAAGTACAGTAAACTAGTGTATCTTGGGCATATTTTACAACTTTAACCCGCTGTTTCAGATTCCTTCTCAATCCCGACATTTCCCCACACTTTTGTTGATGGTTTTTCTTTGCTTGTCCCGTTGGTTTTCCTCCAGGTTATTCATCATGACTTTAATTGGTTGGCACAGTCAGGGTTCATTCACACAGACTTTAAATTCATACAACATTGCTTTAGTTCAAAAAAAGATTAGAGCATTCCATGTGAAAGAAAAAAAAAAGAAAAACTGTTTCAGGATTGCTTAATTTGGCTTAAAATCCTGGGCATACCTCATCGTCTTATCCTGTCATTTCTGAAAAAAATCACAAAGTACGACAAAGTGAAGTTGTACCGTGTGCGGCTCCCATGAACGATTATAGATGTTGGCAAATAAAAACAATAATATTACCTCATTTTCATTTGGACATGGTCTGTGTATTGTCTTGGATTGGTGAGGGCCTAACGAGCAGACTGACTTTTCCTAAAGGCTTGTTTATTTTTTAAAACCAATGGAACCACTGACACTTATTAACCTGGCGGGACCATTTCTGACTCCTTTCTTCACTTTTTATCTTCAGAAACTTGCAGATGTATGAGTATGACAGCATTTAGTGACTTTTTGGTTTTTAAAGATTTTTGACAACTTTGCTCAAAAGCTAATCAGGCCTGCAGTCTCCGTACGTTTTCCTTTTGTGTCAGTGGCCCAGCTGAATTTCTTTCCTTGCAGCCTTCGGAATTCCACCATTTTGTTAACCAGACAATCATTCATGGAAGCGTGGCTATGATGGCTGCTCCTTTAAAGATGGACCTGCTTTTCTTTTTCTGGACTGCCTGACTTGTTTTAGGAGTTGTGCACAAACTCCTTGGGTTTTTGATGCTTTTAATTAATTTTTCTGCTTTTCTGTGTGGAAAGTCCATATTATATGCCAGGGGCAACGACCTGGCCAGGACGCCTTGAGGGACCGGAAGAGGGTCAATGAGCCACCCTGGATCACGTAGGGGCTGCCTTCCTGGTTGCTTTGGGGACCACGGGGTAGAGGGCTTGGAAGCCCAACTCTGTGGGGACCCGTGGTCACCGCCAGGGGGTGCCCCAATGCCTTGGGGACCCTGGACCTCAGCACTTCCGCCACACCAGGAAGTGCTGGGGGGAAGAAGAAAAGGGACACCCGGAGAGCTTCCGGGAGAACAGCCGGCATTTCCGCCACACTGGGGCGTGTCCAGGGAGGAATGCCGGGACACACCTGGAGCTCATCCGGGATGATATAAAAGGGGCCATCTCCTGTCAGTCGAGGCTGGAGTCGGGTGGAAGCAGGACGAGGCAGGAGAAGAGGGAGAGAAGGCGGCCCGATGGAGAAGGCATTGTGTGTTGGCCAGGACTTTGAGGTTTGTGTGCACTTGTGAACATTGTATATAATTGTAAATAAACGTGTGGTGGTGGAAACCAACATGTCTGCCTGTCTGTGCCCGGGCCACGTTCACAATATATATATATATATATATAAACGGAAGGCCTGTCTGTGTGTGTATGGAGCAGTCTCCTCGGCACATGCTCAACCATAGCCACTAGATGGTGCCTTCATGCACCTGACTATGAAAGACCTGTGTGCAGCTAATGCCACGGCTCAACAGCGTGCAAGCGAAACACCTCAGCAAAGGATGGCAACCCTTGAAGTTTTCATTAAAAACATCGTCTATCTGGAGGTGTTTTCTCGAGACAAAGATTAATAGGACTTGTATGCCAGCGATATGGCTAAGATATGGCATTGCCAGTGTCTTCTTACGAAAGCCTGTGGGGCAGCAAGCACAGGTGGTTCCACATCCTCTGCACTGGGTAATTCTTAAGAGTTAGCTGATGCCTCTCCAAGTTCACGAATACAGTAAAACTGCTAGGGTGTCTTCAGGTTGTTTTTTGTTCTAAAAACCACGTGTAGCGAGTGTGTGTAAATATATATATATAATGTACTGTATATGTGTATATATATATTAAGGGGCTTTGCCCCTGCCAAGTGCCACGCTCTGTTGTGAAGAGGGGGGCTGAACGCATCCCAAGGAGACACGGTCGCTCCTCCAAACCACCCCCCCCCCCAAAATGGTGATACAATTGGAAACAAATTGCTTGATTTTGCTTGATCAGATGCTGGCTTGCTGCTGCTTTCATTCCACGTTATTGGCATTTTGGGCGGCACTTCGAATGTTTTAAAGTCACTTCCTTGTCTATCTTCTCCCCCACACATCCTCAAACACTATGCGATCTATTTTCACTGATCCGTTATTTCACAGAGTAATACTTTCCGTATGTTTGCGCTAATGCGATCTTTATTCTCATTTGTTTGAGACTTTTGAATTTTCCTACTTCCATTATCTCTAACCTGCTCTGCATGTGTATCACGGGACTTGCGTCTGAGTGTTGTAAGTATGACTTGACTTACCTGTCTCATAATAGATATATACAGTATGGCAGAAGTGCTGCCAAACAGGGTCCTGTAAACGTCCATGCGCCAATGCTCATGACCTGTGGACCTGCAGGAAACCATGGGGGGCTGCCCTCTGTTGATCCTGGGGAGAAACTGTTCTGGAAGTACTCTCTCCCTTGGTCCTTCCATAATCAGGGCATCCTGACCATCTGCCACAATATACACACACACACACACATATATATATATATATATATATATATATATATATACATTGCATCTGGAAAGTATTCACAGCGCATCACTCTTTCCACATTTTATGATGTTACAGCCTTATTCCATAATGGATTAAATTCATTTTTTTCTTCAGAATTCAACACACAACACCCCATAATGACAACGTGAAAAAAGTTTACTTGAGGTTTTTGCAAATTTATTAAAAATAAAAAAACTGAGAAATCACATGTACATAAGTACTCACAGCCTTTGCTCAATATTTTGTCGATGCACCTTTGGCAGCAATTACAGCCTCAAGTCTTTTTGAATATGATGCCACAAGCTTGGCACACCTATCCTTGGCCAGTTTTGCCCATTCCTCTTTGCAGCACCTCTCAAGCTCCATCAGGTTGGATAGGAAGCGTCGGTGCACAGCCATTTTAAGATCTCTCCAGAGATGTTCAATCGGATTCAAGTCTGGGCTCTGATTGGGCCACTCAAGGACATTCACAGAGTTGTCCTGAAGCCACTCCTTTGATATCTTGGCTGTGTGCTTAGGGTCGTTGTCCTGCTGAAAGATGAACCGTCACCCCAGTCTGAGGTCAAGAGCGCTCTGGAGCAGGTTTTCATCCAGGATGTCTCTGTACATTGCTGCAGTCATCTTTCCCTTTATCCTAACTAGTCTCCCAGTTCCTGCCGCTGAAAAACATCCCCACAGCATGATGCTGCCACCACCATGCTTCACTGTAGGGATGGTATTGGCCTGGTGATGAGCGGTGCCTAGTTTCCTCCAAACGTGACGCCTGGCATTCACACCAAAGAGTTCAATCTTTGTCTCCTCAGACCAGAGAATTTTGTTTCTCATGGGCTGAGAGTCCTTCAGGTGCCTTTTGGCAAACTCCAGGTGGGCTGCCATGTGCCTTTTACTAAGGAGTGGCTTCTGTCTGGCCACTCTACCATACAGGCCTGATTGGTGGATTGCTGCAGAGATGGTTGTCCTTCTGGAAGGTTCTCCTCTCTCCACAGAGGATCTCTGGAGCTCTGACAAAGTGACCATCGGGTTCTTGTTCACCTCCCTTACTAAGGCCCTTCTCCCCTGATCACTCAGTTTAGATGGCCGGCCAGCTCTAGGAAGAGTCCTGGTGGTTTTGAACTTCTTCCACTTGCAGATGATGGAGGCCGCTGTGCTCATTGGGACCTTCAAAGCAGCAGAAATTTTACTGTAACCTTCCCCAGATTTGTGCCTCGAGACAATCCTGTCTCGGAGGTCTACAGACAATTCCTTTGACTTCATGCTTGGTTTGTGCTCTGACATGAACTGTCAACTGTGGGACCTTATATAGACAGGTGTGTGCCTCTCCAAATCATGTCCAATCAACTGAATTTACCACAGGTGGACTCCAATTAAGCTGCAGAAACATCTCAAGGATGATCAGGGGAAACAGGATGCACCTGAGCTCAATTTTGAACTTCATGGCAAAGGCTGTGAATACTTATGTACATGTGCTTTCTGAATTTTTTTTATTTTTAATAAATTTGCAAAAATCTCAAGTAAACTTTTTCACGTTGTCATTATGGGGTGTTGTGTGTAGAATTCTGAGGAAAACAATGAATTTAATCCATTTTGAAATAAGGCTGTAACATAACAAAATGTGGAAAAAGTGATGCGCTGTGAATATTTTCTGGATGACTGTATATATTGAGGCAGACAGCTGGGACCATTACCTGGACATTGACGCCTTGATAATGGAAAGACTGGGGAAGAGAACATATCCACAACAATACCTCCCTTGGGACACAAGACGGCAGCCTCCTTGGACTGCATCAGGGCCACCAGGGGGCGCCTGGACAGTGCACAAGCCATGGACTGCAGCACTTCCGCCACACCCGGAAGTGCTACCAGAAGAGGATCCAGGAGCGTGTGGAGTGCTTCCGGGGAC
Organism: Polypterus bichir lapradei; assembly: GCA_026402145.1. Lineage (NCBI taxonomy): Eukaryota > Metazoa > Chordata > Cladistia > Polypteriformes > Polypteridae > Polypterus > Polypterus bichir. The sequence continues at coordinate 5,604 of JANRMT010053577.1, read as the reverse complement.
CCTTGCAGCACTTCCACCACACTCGGGAGTGCTGCTGAAGGAAGATCGGAGTGCACCTACAGCACTTCCAGGTGTACTATAAAAGAGACTGCCTCACTCTACTCCAGTGTAGGTGGCAAAGAGAGGAAGAAACTGAGGTTATTGGTGGTAATTGGTGCACTGTGTGCTAAGAAAAAGAAAATAAAAGGGTGTATTTTGCACTTGTGTATTTGTGCCTGTGTGTGTCTGGAGCTGATACTCCACAATATATATATACAGTATATATATTATACATATATATTGTCAATAAATGGACGCTTAAGGGCGCTGTTGCCCCATGAAACCCAACAGACAGATGCAGACACTTGTTTAAAAGCACCCAGAAGTATTTTTATTTCCTTCTTCAAAGTGCCCCAAAGCACCTCCACCACCATAAACAAGTAATCACTAATAATAGAGGCATACTATCAAGCACAATAATTCTCCTCTCCTCCCAGCAGCTCCATCACACTCCCTCCCAACTCCGGCTCAGCTTGCTGAGTCTCCCATAGTCCTTTATATAGTCCTTGACCCGGAAGTGCTTCTCTTCTTCTGTTCGCATGACTTGTCAGCACTTCCGGGTCAGATGGAGAATTACATTTTTCTTCAGCCCGGAAGTACTCCAAAGTCACGAGGATGGAGGAACAGAAGTACTTCCGGCTATACGGGAAATAAAAGTCCTCTTGTCTCCCTGCAGTGTTACACGGTGGCCCCCAGGGTACCCAGCAGGGTTGTGAAGCCAAACTCCATCTTCCATGATATCCGGGGCACCTCTAGTCTAGTCTACACATCTAGTCCTGGATGTGTCGGCCGGGATGAGCTGCCGGTCATCCATCACAATATATATATATATATATATATATATATATATATACTAGCAAAATACCCACGTTTCGCAGCGGCGAAATATTGCCTTCAAATTCTTATTAAGAAAAAAGTAAACATTTTTAAACTGAGGGAAAATATGCCAATAATTAATTGTTAAGGATCTCTCTGTATACTACGTTGTCATTTCGGTTCTCCGGTTGTAATATGACTAAGCTGTGTGCTGAGCTTACTCTTGAGCATGCAACACACAGTTGGCCATGTGAACAGTAATCTTGTCTCAAATCAATACCAACCTTTTGTAGGGTTTGTCCCTGAGACTTATTAATTGTCATTGCGAAGCAGAGTCTTACTGGAAATTGAAATTGGAGATCAGAGGGTATAAGGGGGATGCGAGGAATAAAAACTCTCTCACCTGAGTCAAAGCCAGTAAAAATAGTTGCTTCAATTAGGTTCTTTTGCAGACACGTGACCTGAAGTCTCGTGCCGTTACAAAGTTTTGGTGGGTGTAAGTTTCTCAGTAACATTATTGGTGCCCCAACTTTCAAGATGAGATTATGCTCAGGAGTGCCTGGAGGATTTAGAGTGTTGAGAAACTCTACTGGATAATGAACTGCATCTTCTACTTCTACAACTGAATCAACAGATTGATATGTTTTTGATTGTGAAGGTAGTTCTTGAAGTAAAATGTGGTTTATAGTCGTAGTCATGTCATTTTTTTGGTGTCAGGATAGCTCTCTCTCTCTTAACCATGAGATGTTACTTCGGTGTAGATTTCGTAGATCAGGGTAAACATTTTGAAGAAGGCTTTGTAAGGTATTCGCGATGAGACAGAGATTTGTAGGAATATTTATTTTACGGTTTTCTTGTATGAAGGTTCCATCACCTATACTCATCAGAAGAGTAGAGAACTCCTCGACTTTTTTGTCGCGTTTCAAATGAACTCTCTCATGTTTATTTTTAAAGTAACAACATGGATTTGTGGCCAAAGGTATGTAGATTTCAGAGATGCTTTAACTTCATCAGCGCGTGTTCCTCTGGGCACGACTGGTAGGGTTTGGCGGAAGTCTCCAGCCAGCAACACTGTCAAGCCTCCCATAAGTTTGTTGGTGTTTTTGGATGTCTTGGAGGGTCCTGTCTAAAGCCTCAATACCTGCTCTGTGTGCCATAGTGCATTCATCCCAGACAATAAGTTGACAATGTCGCAGCACTTCAGCCATGTTGCTCTGCTTTGATGTGTTACACATGGGAGATTCGGTATGGTTGAGGTTCAGAGGCAGCTTGAAAGCTGAATGAGCAGTTTTGCAACCCTCTAGAAGAGTTGCAGCAATGCCAGAAAAAGCCACAGCTATGGCAATGTTACGTTTTGCTCGGATTTTTGCAAGGAGAAGATTTATTAGGAATGTCTTACCAGTTCCTCCTGGAGCATCAAGGAAAAACACCGTGGTAGTGGGAGACGTAACGCTGGTCATGATTTGCTCATAAACTGACTTTTGGTCACCTATTTAGCAACTGCTTGTTATTTGTGACTATATTGGCCAATTGCAAGGTGTTGTAAGATGTCTCTTTCAAGTACTCAGGATTTGATGTAAGTTCTGCAAGTTCTCTGAAATGTGAAGGCAAACCATAATGATGAAGAGATTGACCTCCAATAGCAATGACGTAGTTTTCAAACAACTGTAGACACTTGTTATAGATCAAATGTAACCACTGGTGGACTTCTGTTCGTATATGATCTTTTTCAGTCTGTCTCCTAACATCATCTGCTATGCTGTGTTTGTTTTCCCATAGGTTTAAGGGGTTTTCTATTTGGCAGAACACCAACATGACAGCAAATAGTTCACAGATCTTTTGAGGTGAGCGAGATAGAGTAGCTTCCTGTAGAGTCTCGTCCCAGTTGATATCGTCATGTTATAAACCGAGTGCCCTGCAGGCTGACTTATAGGTCGGATGTAGGACACCATCAACTGTTCTGAGAGATTTGAAAGATGTGGGACCTGTGATTTTGTTGAGCAGGAGTCGAAGATGGTAGCATTCAGAGTTATTCGGGTGTACAGTGTAGACCCATCCCAGTACATGATCCTTTTTTACTCCTGAATATCCTGGTACAGGGTTGCCCTGTTTCCTTCGACGAAACATGTTATTTGCCCACACATAATATGATGGAATTTCATTATAATGAAGTTGTCTAGCAAAATCATCGTGCTTGCAAAGGTCAAAGAACGCTAAAAGGGTTGTTTGTGGTGGATTGTGTACTTTATCGGCAACATTGCCTTCTGTGAAATAAATTCTTTGTCCGTTCTCAAGATGCACAGCAAGATGAACGACCGGAGGGAAACGTTCATGAATGGGAAAACAGAAAATGCGCCAGGCTGCTTCAGAGCTACTAATGAAACGACCAGCTTCGTATCGAGATACTTCGTCATTTTGAGTTTGTATTGTAAATACTGCCTGGTCACTTCCTTTGTTAACATACTTGCAGATGTATTTGATCGATTTTACTGAATTGCAAAATTCGACATTGATGTGAGCATTGAAGAAGCGGGACAGCACAGGACTATAAGGGACCACCCATCTGTTGTCGATATGTACTCCTTTAATGTTAATTGTATGACCTCCATCAGCAGGTGCGAGCCGGCGGTACTGAGGGTAACCATCTTCTCCGGTCTGAGTTTGTGAGATGAACGGACGCGGGTACTTCTTAGTGCATATTCTGTTGCTCATGCAGGGCGAGTTGATATTATGAGGTCCACATGGGCCGTGAATCATGTTGGATTTTACAATTTTGTGTTGGGCAGGGTCAGTCTGTGGATCAGGAATTTCTGCACGGATGAGTTGATCGATGAGAGCTGGTTTAATCGTATCCTTTAGCCACAATAGAATGTGTGCATGGGGAATACCTCGCTTTTTCCACTCTATGGTATACATGTAGCAAATTGTACAGCTGAAAATGTTACTCTTCGTGAGCAAGTCTATCATTTTGCAAATCTTGAGATGAAATACATGACTCATAAGGTCATGGCGATCGTGAGGTTTTTGACATGGATGTCAGTCCATTTAGGATTGCAAGTAAATGTGATGAATAAGTCAGGGCGGCCATAATGACGTATGTATGTCATTGCGTCTTGTGTACGCTCGTGCATATAGCGAGGTCCTCCAGTGAAAGACGATGGTAATATCACAGCTTGACCAAGTTCTATTAAATTAGTGTCGTTTTTGTCAATAGCATCTTTTAAGTGAACGTCATTTTCAGCCCGTAGTTTTTTTTTTTTGTTTTTTTTTTGATTTAGTCTGATATAATTTAGTCTCTCTGATTTTTGTGTACATATCAACTAAAAACTGATTTAATAAAGTTCGGAAGAAAAGGATATTATTAGCATGATGTTGTCTGATCATAAGCCGGTATGAATAGAAGTTTGCTGCAGAGACGGTTTTGTTCATAGGTAAGTTAATGGCAGGATGAACTTGAGGTACAGAAACACAATAGCTGTCTTCACCATTGCAGAACATGAGAGGATATCGAAGTGCATCATAGGATCTGTGGGTTTCTTTAATGTGTTGCAGTTTATTGTCTCTGGTTTTCAAGACAATATCTCTATTGTTGAACGTTTGTCCAACGATGACAACACCAACTTGATGAACTGTGGGTTTATTAAATCTGCCTTTGTGTGCATGTAATGGTTTTTTGTCTGCGTGAATGACAACTTTGAAGTGTTTGTCATCATCTGAAATAGTGTCAATTGTGGAGTGGAAGTCCTGGATGTAAGTGTTACAGTCATGGAGCATTTTTTGTAATAGCTTGACCAGGGGCATGTTAAGTCCAGAAAAATTAGTGCAGTGGATTTGTGCTTCCTTTTCATCATCCCCGACGAAATAAATTTGCAAAAATTTGTGTTCTTCACTTGGCATAGGTAAGACTGCCAATCAAGTGATACACTTGTCCCTGAACTTTAAATGAAGGCATAAAATTTCCCTCAACGATTTGGTTAGCACCAAATGATGTCATTTGAAATGCGCTGTTGTACTTTCGAATGTTGTTCAAGAAATGCTCACTTTGAGGATGTTCGCCATTTAACAGGCCCTCAAGAAGGTGAGGAAGCTTACATAAAGGAGTGAGAGAGACTTTACCACCGTTACAGCACAAACCAGGAGACTCGCATTTCCACTTCTGAACTTGACAATAGTTACAGTGAACATCCATGGATCCAATGTGTACTGTTTTGTCAGACTCGTAATGTATGTTTGGGTCGTACGCAAATCCACAATCGGCTTTTTTGAGCCAAACCTGTTGTTTTTGTATGAGCCGCTTTTCATTATTGGGATCGTATCTAGAAACAGAACCTCTATTAACTTGTGGATTTGCCTCCAAGTATTTAGCCACAGCGTGTTTATTAACTTGTGGATTTTTCTGTGAGTATTTGGCGGCAGTTGCACGAAGTTGTTTCCGTCTAGCTGCATCAGAAAATGTACCACGACGTCTGACATGCCTCTTTTTTACTCTATTCTCACAGCTTGGATTGCTGCTATCATAATCGGTTTGAGTTGGATTTGTGTTGAAGTGACATTCACCATCTGTCAAGCAATGTAAGCATACAACCAGTTTCATCGATAACTTCACATCCAGCTTTTGAGAGTTTAAACATTCATAAACATCAAAGTGTCCACTACTGAAATCGTCACCTGTGAATGTAAGATGTTTAAGAGGCATTGGCGGTTGTCGAAAGGTGTAAAATATTTGGCCATTTCGGTACACTTGAAAGC
>JANRMT010053575.1:0-13054 GCA_026402145.1 Polypterus bichir lapradei | reverse complement strand
TTATGCTGTATTAAGGATTTGTTCTGTTCTGTGTATTGTATTGTATTGACCCCCTTCTTTTGACACCCACTGCACGCCCAACCTACCTGGAAAGGGGTCTCTCTTTGAACTGCCTTTCCCAAGGTTTCTTCCATTTTTCCCTACAAGGTTTTTTTTGGGAGTTTTCCTTGTCTTCTCAGAGAGTCAAGGCTGGGGGGCTGTCAAGAGGCAGGGCCTGTTAAAGCCCATTGCGGCACTTCCTGTGTGATTTTGGGCTATACAAAAATAAACTGTATTGTATTGTATACGTAATTTCCGTTTCAAGCGCGAGTGCATTATAATATGTTCTGTGGTCATACGTAATTTCCGTTTCAAACTCAAAAAGAATTTTATATATATAGATTACATTAAGTTTATGCAAAGAGTTAATATTTGCAGTGTTGGCCCATCTTTTTCAAGACCTCTGCAATTCGCCCTGGCATGCTGTCAGTCAACTTCTGGGCCAAATCCTGGATGATGGCAGCCCATTCTCGCATAATCAATGCTTGGAAGTTTATGTCAGAATTTATGGGTTCTTGTTTGTCCACCCGCCTTTTGAGGATTTACAACAAGTTCTCAATGGGATTAAGGTCTGGGGAGTTTCCTGGCCGTGAACCAAAAATTTTGATGTTTTGTTCCCCAAGCCACTTAATTATCACTTTTGCCTTATGGCATGATGCTCCATCATGCTAGAAAAGGCATTGTTTGTCACCAAATTGTTCTTGGATTGTTGAAAGAAGTTGCTCTTAGAGGATGTTTTGGTACCATTTTTTACACATGGTTGTGTTCTTGGGAAAAATGTTGAGTTAGCCAACTCCCTTGTCTAAGAAACAACCCCACACCTGAATGGTCTCTGGATGCTTTACTGTTGGCACGGCACAGGACTGATGGTAGCGCTAACCTTTTCTTCTCAGGACAATCTTCTTTCTTGATGCCCCAAACAATCGGAAAGGGGATTCATCAGAGGTAATGACTACCCCAGTCCTCAGCACCCTAATCCCTGTACCTTTTGCAGAATATCAGTCTGTTCCTGATGTTTTTCTTGGAGAGAAGTGGCTTCTTTGATGCCCTTCTTGACACCAGACCATCCTCTTCGCCTTTACCTCACTGTACCTATAGATACACTTACACCTGTCTGTTGCCTTTCCTGAGCAAGCTCTGCACTGGTGGTTCCCCGATCCTGTGGATAAACAATAACCCAAAAATTCTAAAAAACTCCAAGCATTGATTATGCAAGAATGCCCATAAGTTGATTGACAGCATGCCTGGGCAAATTGCAGAAGTCTTGAAAAAGAACGGCCAGCACTGCAAATATTGACTCAAAACTTTTGACCACAACTGTACAGTTTGGCTGTTATATCAGCAAAAGGTGGCTACTTTGATAAATCAAAAATGTGAAAAACACTTTGTACGCTTAATGATTCCTTGACCTATTTTTTTTTTTTTTGTAGTTGTTTATTTGTCTATGCCTTGATTTCGTGAAACTTTAAGTCATTAAATTGCATGCTTTTCCATAAAAACTGTAAAAAAAACCTGAGGTTTTCTAAAACTTTTGACTAGCAGTATATAGTATATATATATAATGTGTGCATAAATAGATTATATTTTCTGACTTCTGCAGATATCTTTTATATATATATTGTTTTACACTTAAAAAGATATCTAATTCACAAAAAGCACATCAAAATGCAAACTCAGCTCAATATAATAGCATTACAAATTACCTAATGATGATAAGATTTCTTTTTATTTCATTACAATTTCAGTTGTGCATTAACTTTATAATTTTCAAAATTCACATAATTTGTTATAATAGTTTGAATTTATATCTAATTTAGTTTTAATGCCCTTAACTGGAATATTATTAAGAAGGGCCATTTTTTTCTGCAAGGATTCTATAATATTTTACAAGAAAATCAGTTTCATTGTGAAAATTCTAATTGTTACATTTAGAATTATTAAGTATATCATTTGCAAAGTTATATGAAAAAGAAATTTAACAGTAGTTCAGGTACTACCTCTAATGTATTATTATACTATTACACCATAACAAAATCTTCTTTTGCCTTTAATAACACTTCCAAAGCATCAGTAAATTAGTTATTTGTCTCTATGTAATATGATGTATTAAGGCTTGTCATACTCTGATAAAATTACTTACGAATAAGAAAGCTTCATTTGATCTTATTAAGCATTATTTAAGGATTTATAAGTCTTATACTGCAATATGCAATATTGAGAGACATACAGTATTATATTCCACTTAACCCACGTGAGACCATTCCAAAGTGAAGTTGTTTTAGTATATCACATTGTAAGGAGATAAATGACCACCTTACTGGTGTTTAGTAAGTGTTATTAAGATCTGTTAATATCATATTACATTAACACTACTGTGCTGCATGTGACTGATGTATGCATTATAGGTAGTACATAAACTAAAATGTTTTACAGCTTTCAGTGACACTAATCATCAACAAGAACTGTATAACAGGAAATGTTATAGTTAAAGCCTCCAAGTTAAAAGTTTCAGATAAAGTCTGGTTCAGTTGTGGATGGAGAATTCTTAATTAAAGGAAGGCTTTCAGTGATAGCAAGGGTTTTTTCTTATCATAGCCTGTGTAGCTACAATCTTAGATCTTTTTTAATATTTGCTCTAAAAAGTACACTATTAAAAACATATTTTTGTTTACCAAGTAAAAAATAAATGAACTAAAAACAATGGTTAAAGTATTATTGCTATATGTACTTTCTGAAAGGTAAAACTTTTCTTTCAAGTTGGTGAATTTAATCCATCTAATCTTGTCACAGAGGCTGGTCTGCTCCTCAGCTTAAACTCATAATGGACACAGAGAGAGTTATGCATTGAGCCTTAATGCCATACACAAAGTGCATGCACAAGCCTATAGGTGCCCTATGTAAATGAGGGGATATATCATTTGCAGCATGCTTCCAATCTCACCACCATTCATTTTTTCTTAATGCTCAGCAATATAATTACATGCCACTTTTTACATAGTATAAACTCTGCACTGCTATGTTTATATATTTGGTGTGTACGTGGCAGATATAATTGTTTTATACATACTGATTAAGAGTGCATAAAAACAGACCCTGTGTGCCATTTTGGCATTTTAGGTTGCTTCCTGACATACAAGAAATTACTTTCATTGTTAAATCATGTAGTATTACTTTTCAAATACATGCTGTCAATATTATGCATACTAAAGGTGAAAAGATGCACAAATCTGACAATATGAAATATTATGAGAATTTTTGAGATCCTGACATGCCCCAACATTGCCTTGTGCACCAAACCTCTGTTAATGCAGGCAGGGATTGGTTCAAGTTCCCAGGCTCCCCACATAATGCGTCTGTCGCCCGATGGTCAATGCAGGGAACATTTAAAACCATTCTGCACCAAGAGTGAAGGTTTGTGAGTGCATTTATTCAAACAGGAGCTGTCACTCAAATACACACAGCACGCAGGCAGTGACAATAATGTCGTCCTGCATGCGCTCCCTTCTCGGATCAAAATAACAGATAACCTTCCTGCACAAGCAAATAGACAGAAAGTGAGCGCAAGGCCAGGTCAGTGGCTGGTTTTAAATGTTTCCCACATCAACCATCAGGCAACAGAGATGTTACACAGCCCGGGAACTTGTAGTTGCACCGGTAGCAGACAACCAATCCCTGCCTGCGTTAACAGAGTTTTGGCGCACTTCGCAGTTCGGGGTTGTCAGAATCTCAAAAATCTCACAATCAGTATGCTGATTTATTTCACAATATTATTTGTTTTAATAAGGTTTGCCCATCATTCTTTTAATTAATAAGAGACCCACAGTGTTTCCAAAAAATAAGTGTATATCAATGATTATGCCCAGGCCTTTGCTTGCTCTCAGACTTAATGTAACTTGGCATATCGTCAAGCTTATGCTACATTTCTCCAGTTTCTGTTACTTTCTTCTTTTTTACTAAATAAGTAATTGTACAGGAATAATTTTAATGTGAAATAACTTCATCAAATGCATTACTGTACCTCTTAAAAGGAAGCAGCATATACTTAAAAGAGATGGGATGCCCAATATATAAGGGTGTGGCAGCATTACAGTAGATACTGGCACTGTAAATATGAGGGTTGGCAGTTTGTGTAAAACAGGCAGACAAAATTACAAAATAAAAAAAGAATCCTTGGTAGTGAAGAGAACTGTAAATCACTCCTCAGTGGTAATTCACTAATCTAAAAAGTTAGTTTGGCTCCATTTCTTAATTCAAATATGTGGGTATAATAGTTGTTTTACACAGTTATATGCTGCAATATTCTGAAATTTCTTCAGCACAAGCAATGAGAATCTAAATACATTATGTTTGTTTATTTCATTGAAAAACAAGAAATGTTGTTACAACAAAAGTTGTTACATTCCCAAAACTAGCCACAAAAAAGGCCTTACCTCAAAAAAGATTAGACTCATTTTAGTCTCTAGTTTAAGAAAAGCAAAGCAGTTTTCAGTGAATGTTTAGTGTAAGATAATTAGGTTATATGTAATAAAAGAGCCTATTTTCTGTTACCTGCATTTACAGTGTGAGTTTGAGAAAATGTGGTTACTTGTAATTCATTGAGAACTGCACAAATGGAACAGCTACTTATAAGTAATTTATTTACTAACTCATTAAATGTTTGGTTTATGCTGCTAAACTTCAAAAATTTTGTGCACGACACCTGTTAATTCTGCTTTATGCTGACAATGTAGTGTGTGCATGTTTGATTTAAGAGGAAGTCTAAGAAAAATTTAACAATTTAGCTACTATACACCTAAGCAAGTTTCAAATAGGCAAAATCTGTAGTATGCTAATTGATTTCTGTTGTAGAGAATAACTCACTGATAAAATAAAAACATACTCAATAGATGCATCGAGTTGAAATGGTGTGTTCCATCAAAGACAGGATTAAGCAACACAAGTACATGCAGTACAGTATATATCCTTAACACATATTACAGATACATTAAGAAAATTTATTTCAAAAGCTTATTTTCATAAAAGTTAAGAATTCTTGTTCTTACAGTATTTCAAACGTTCCTTTTGGCAGCCAGGTTTCTGTTTTTACAATACTATGATTATATGTGTGAATGGCCCTGTGATGGACTATTGCCCTCTCCACTGTTGGTTTCTGCCTTGCGCACAGTATGGCTATTGGGTCCTTTAAAAAGGTATGTGGGCTCAGGATTGCAAGGAAGCCTAAGGCTGTAAAAGGGAGTTTTTGGGAAAAAGCCAAGAGGGGCAAGCATTACCCTGGAAGGTGGTTCATTAATAGCCCCATAAATAGCATCATGTTTGAGTATAAAGTAGCCTCAGCTACATTACTCAAATAAAGTGAGTGCAATAGATTATAAGAGTTTTTTGTACTTTGGGACTGTGTATAGGTAGACCAAACACCACTGTAGACACAGTATCCAATACATACATAAGATAGGCCTATGAGATAGTTAACATAGAAATACAGATATTCCATCACAGGAGGAACAATGTTTGGAATGTAAATGGAGAAACAAAAGGCATGTATGGTGGCATCAAAGAGATATAATTTGCTTTGCTTTTGTTATTTCTGTGTAATTTTATGTTCTTGATATATCTCCCTTATTAATAGTATTTAAAAACACAATTTTTTGAATTGCTTATATTATTGTGACTTTGGACAGATGCACAGGACTGTCTTACTCAGTAAATAAAATACAACTATGCAAAAAATATAAGCAAATAGAAGAATGTGACAAGTTTGTGCAGGGCATGACGGCTGCTAGAGTATTTCTGCAAATGACATATAGCTTTCTTGTAATGTTCAGGTGCTAAAGTGATTGATAATTTTTCTAATATTTGAAGGTAGTGATGATCACTATCACATATCTTCTCCTGCCTACTGCTAAATCTGACCATTCCTCTGCAAAGCATTCTTTAGTCATACATTGCCTAGAATGTACATCCAATGACTAAGGCTGCTAACTGGACACAAGCCATATATTATGTAAAAAAAATTATTGATGTACAGAAAAGCTCTAATGATCAAAGAGTGACCTGCATTCTATACACAGCACCTAATTAATAAAAGGATGAATGTACTGGTAAAGCACAATCACTCCAATATTATTAAAAGTTGTAATTTCCTTCAAACAGCAGTAAGGTGGGCCTCCACAAAGAAGCTAGGAAGCAGATCAGAATTGTGCCTCATCTGCCTAACAGAAGCTAATCAGACTTCAGTCAAGCCCAAAGCCCCAAGGGAGGAACTGGCAAAACAACTATAATAATTTTAAAATATATCACAAAAGCCCCACAAAGAGAAGGGTAAATCATCAACCTTCGGCTAATAAAAATAGGACAATCAAAAAACCTTTATAAAAATAAGGTCAATTTACAAAAAATCTCAAACGAAAAGCAGAAAAGTACAAAAAGAGGAACAAAGGGGTTGCCTAAAATGCAATCCTATAGCAAATAAAGATCCAAAACACAGTCCAATAATCAGAATCCTTTAAACAGAACAGAAAAGTTGAGTAGGCCAGAAAATCCAAGACAGAATAATGCAAACTTTACTATGATTCCACCAAATGAAAATGGTCTCCACTCCTAAGCTATAGCACTTAGTTTAAGTAACCCGAGGAAGAGCCCAGTAGTAGTGACAACAGAGTGGTCCTCCCACTTAGGTCCCACACACAAAGAACATGAAATGTCTCTACATTTTTAATGGGACAGTACACTATTACAAAATCGTATATGGCATCAACAGGAAAAAAAAAGGCAAAAATGTTGGGTACCATCTTGGTAGCCACATTTAATCAAACAACTAAAAAGACAGCCGGTAATGGCTCAAAAAAAGATGGTGGATCAAGGCTAGCAGTTTGCATGAATCTTAGGAGCTCTGTCCTCCTTGTTTGTCAGGTTAACTTCTGACACCACCTTTCGAGAACAGGCTTCTTGAGTGGATGGCAGGGACAAAAGGAGAAGACAGTGTTAGTGTTAGTGTCAGCGCACTCTTTCGTACCAGGTTGGTATTGCTTATCTCGTCAGAGCCAGGACACTGTTCATATAAAGTATGACAAAGATCAGGTCTCTGGTATTTGTTATTTCATGATCTGCAGAAAATTTCTAGTTATTGCATTTTTGTTTTTAATAAAAATGTCAGCAAATTAATTTCTATAGTATATCATCGGATAGTGATGGTTATTTTTGTGACCATCCAGTGCCTATTTTTAATTTTTAGTATAGTTATAATTTGTGATAACATAATTGTTTTAAAGTCACAGTGGGTAATACTGCTGCATCCTAGATCCAGTGTCATGGACTCAAATCCCCTGTCCAGTGCTATTTCCTGCCTTGAACCTAGTGCTGCCAGGTTGCAGCCCATTGTAATATTGAACTTTTGAGGGAAATAACCACACATTAAAGCAATAGAAAATAAAAACAAAATAAAAGCTGCTATTTAAATTGTCATCCAAAAACACATAAGATAAAAGTTTGAATAATTTATTTCTGCAGAACAGGCATAACAAATATTTATAAAAATGCAGTATTCTTCAACAAGTAATTGCCATCTACACAGCAAATTGCACATTGTCAAGAATTAAAATCCAAATCAGGCAGTAGTTACTGGTGCTGAGCTTTGAAAATAGGGTCAGGTTCTTTCTGCACTTTCTTCAGATGATTTTATAGCATTTGAAAATTTAATAGATAATGATGTCATTGAGCGAAAAGTTAATCCTCATTAATGGGTGCAGTTGCAAGTGACTAAGTCAATTTGACCTCAATGTGTCGGAGGTGTGCTACAATACATCGATCTGCATTTTAAGTAAAACTATAAAATTGCGTTAATATTAATCTACTATTTGTCAAAATTAGCCCCATTATGTTCAAGAGATCCAGAGTTCCTGTGAACATAAATGCAAATTACTCTAAGTTTCCTTCAGCTAATTAAACACTGAGATCCTCTCTAGTGCCTTAACTGTAAAATATAACTTATTCTTTTGTTAAGGTCAGTGACTTCTGTTTCTAATACAGTTTGAAAAACCCTGTAGTTTTTTGAGCAGTTAATATTTATCAGTCTTTTTTTTTTTTATCAATTTTCTTTATATTTATCAGTCAAAGTTTTCAATTGTGGTGTTTTTTGTTAACACCAACTTGTCATGTTTGTTCCTTGTTTACTATTTAAGATTTATTTGTTGGTGAAACAGCCTGCATAAGTACATACTGCAAATCACTGTTGGAGACAACAAATATAAGTCACTTTACATCCCATACACTTATGCTTACTAGTGTATAGATAAAGAAGAAGAATGAGGCTTTCATTCCACAGATTACTCCCCAATTTCCAATTCTCAATGTTAAATGTACCCATTAAGTTATAGCAATTTATGATTAAACTTTTATAAATATCACAAAAAGTTTAAACCCAAGTTCTGTCCAAATCAATTCATTAATGGTAAAAATTTTTATTTTATGGTAGTTTTTATTTTAAAAGTAAAAAAATTGACAAGAAGTGATGAAAAAAAACTATAGAGATTGTGGTAAAGAGTTATTAGAAACTTCTGAGAATCCATTTTTATGATTCAGGTGCAAAATCCTATTGTTGTTAAACCTTTCAGCTTACATCCTTGAGAAGTTTATAATAATGTTTTGCAGATATTTTATTAAACAAAAGACAATTGTCATATGAATTCCTTTTGTCTAACAATCAAGAACACACATCTTTGAAGGGCAAATTCTCTTAAATTATGGTTTCAGGAATAAAGATTTAATAGTCTGTTTCTCAGTACACTTCTGTGTCATCCTCTTCTTTGCAATGATGAACTATCTATCTTACTATATAGCAAGAAAAAGAGAAAAAAAAAATATCCGTCCTCGGGTGTCTACCCAGTTAGGCCAAAAAAAATTTGTAGCCTTTCTCTTTCAACCCCTACAACAAATCTAATTCTTAAACCTGTGTCTTTTGCTTACTGTTGAGACAGAAGTACATAATAAGTAAGAATAGTTGTGGCAAATATTTAAAATATTAAAATATGTGCTTCAATTTATTCTACATTGTAATAGAAATTTGTCTTTTTCACACACTGAAATAGGTATTTAGAGGGCTACATCCCTTGTAAAGGATCAAAAATGATATATTCACTATCAATCACTGACCTTGAAATAGACTAAATGATAATCCACATGCTTATCTTTGAAATTAGTAATTTTTAACCTTCTGGGAGAAGCTCTTAGAGGGCTAGGACCACCAGTAAAGAATCAGATATCAAAAATGTTATATTTGTGATCAACAGCCTTAAAATGGTATAAAACAACACTCCATAAACCTATATTATTAATCCCCATTTTGTCAAAGTTTTGTGAAAAGGAGTAACTTTGACCCCTTGTATCCCATTAAGGGTAAACCGCTGGGATCGTTTGATGTGGCAAGCCTAATTTCAAATCCTTGTGATCATTTAAAACACCTACTGGTTTACTTTTTATCATAAATGTATGATTTACTGGACAAAATATAGTTAACAATTGACCTAAAATGAGGGTTTGTTTGGGTATAGAGAGCCAAAAATAGGCTAAAACCCTAAAATTACAACCTTTCCCTGTAATTAATGATTCTACAGTGAATATGATTGAATTCTTCAGATTTTTGGGCACAACTTTCGCAGATACTCTCAGTCGTGGCATTAATACTACTTAATACTACTCACAAGGTACGCTAACTAAATAAATGAAATGTTTCCCAGACCAACCCAGTACAATTCCACAAAGCCGTAATTGAAAGTGTGATCACTTTCTGCATTATTGTCCGATTTGTTACATTACAGCATGTTGTAAGGTCTGCTGTGGAAATAATTGGTTCTACTCTTCAATCTGTTGCTGACCTGTATGCATCTTGTCTCATAAACCATGTCAAAAGGGTCATCTCAATAAGGTCATCGTTTATTCAAAAAATACCCACTGGTAAAATGCTTTAAGTCAATTAAAGCTAAAGCTTTCCCAGAGCAATAGCCCTCACAAACCAGTCATTTAGACTGGCTTCCTCATTTATTTGTATGTTCTTTCATATATGAGTGAGTGTGTGTGTGTGTGTGTGTGTGTGTGTATGTGTGTGTGTATTTATATTGTAAAAAAAGACAAAATAACAAAGTAAAAGGTTTGGGGATCTACCCCATATACTTGAAAAAAGGTAATTTGTAGTATGTCTTTGCAGACATGAGCTACATAACTTTATCCTTTAGACGTCGGAAAGTGCCTGGGACCCCATTCAGGCCAAATGGAAGAACGTGATATTGCCAGTGCCCACTAGGGATGCCAAATGCGGTTTTTGCCTTTGTGGATTCCATTAAAGGAATTTGCCAGTACCCTTTCGTCATGTCAAGAATGGTCAAATATTTTGCACTGCTTAGTCTCTCGAGGAGGTTGTCAACGTGAGGCATAGGTGAGCTGGCGGAAGTTGTTGCAGATCCTCCAACTCCCATCTGGAGTAAGGACCAAGACTCTTGGGCTGGACCAGGGACTATGACTTTCCTCAAATACACCTAGATCCAACATTCTCTTAATCTCAACTTCCACTTCACCTGTTTTGTCTTCTGGTGGGCTATAGGAGAGTTCTCTGACTATTACCCCGGGTTTGGTTAATTATTTTATGTGCAATCAGTGAGATCCAGCCAGGTATCTCAGTCAGTACATCTGGGATGAAGTTAAGTGATAATTTATGAATGAACAAAGAGTGGGCTGAGCAGAAAATGGGTCCATCTCCCTTTCCCTCTATGATTTCAGCAAGTTGACATGATATACACGCTTGGTCGGTTGACGATTAGGTTGTTTCACTAAGCAATCGACAAGACCTTTTCGCTCCTTAACTTCGTAAGTGCCCTGCCAATATGCTAACAATTTAGAATGGGAGGTAGGAAATAAAGTCATGACACAGTTGCTGGGTCTGAATTCCTGCAATAATGTCCAACAGTTTTAACACTGGGCCTGCACTGCACAGGCCTTTTCCATATTTTCTTTTAGAATGGGCTGAATTTTTTCAAGTCTATCACATAATTCCGTGATATATTCCAAAATATTTGTGGACAGGAGGGCCTGTTCCTCCAATTCTACCTTTAGGATTTCTAGTAATCCTCATGGTTGCCATCTATATAAGAGCTCAAAAGGGGAAAACCCTTGTACCGCTCTTAGAACCGGCACGATTATAACATGTGCTGCCCTCCTAGAACGGCAGCAAAGGAAAAAGAGAAAAAAAAAATCTGGGGCGCGAATGATGAACACTACTTTCCTACTACACCACCCCAATTACAGAGACACACCAGTGAAAGCAGGGTTAAGTAAAAATGATTATTGGCAGAAGATACACACACTTACTGTAACAAAAAACTCTATATACATAATATTGAGCTGCAGTGCTTCCCACCCAACACAAATCACGGTACAAAACACTTAAACACATACGCTACTAATACAGAAATTTGAGCAATAGAAAAATAATAATGTATTCGTAGTCCTTTAAATATTCTATGTACGGAATGACCATCTCAGTCTGCGGTGGGGAATGAGGCGCCGAACCATATCTCCTGTTCCGGAAAACGTACAGATTCACAGTTCCTTGTGCTGGCTCGTCAGTTCCTCTCCTGAATACCTTCACCAGAAAGTAAAAATAATTTGTCTTGAAATGAACCTGGGTTCACCTGATGTTTTCCATGTGGTGTCAATCCTTTCCATCTTGCTTTTTCCTGTGATGGCGTCTACTTCTCTCTTGGCTCTGCGCTTCTCCTCTCTTTTTTTCACACCACCCATTTACATAGTGTTGGCTCCTCCCCATACAGTCTGTTAGGCCCTCTATGCTAGGTGCTCCCTCCCTCCGTACAATTGGCTGTCCTTACAAATTAAACCATTCCACTAATAACAGGAATGGGGAAGGTACAAACTCACAGTGACACACGCGTATTCCAGATGACCGTTACAGAGTCCCCACCCCAAAACCTCCATTGGGGCATATTAGGGTTTTATGTTGGTCACGTGGTACGTATCTGTTTTCATGTTACTGTGAGTTTGCCATTGGACTTGGTAATTAATAACGGGCCCTAATCATTCTATTACTGTTGCTGGACCAAACCATTTTGGCACTAGCTTGGATGTAAATCTGGATGATGCTTTTGAGAAGTAGTGTGTCCTCAGCCAAACCCGGTCCCCTTCAGAATATCTAACACTCTGCTGGCGCTTATTGTAAAACCGGGCTTGTTGGGCCTTGGAACGCACTAACCTCTCTGGGACGATTAGTTGCCATTTCTCACCCCAGAGTTTTGATGGCACACAGCAATACAATATCCCTTAGAGCTCTTGGAAATGAATGCATCCAGTTCACGACCCAGAGTTCTCCTTACCGCCTGACAAACCAGACTGTTGACCTGGGCTCGAGCTATATCTGATATGTCAAGAGGAAGGACAAAACCCCGAGTCGTGATCAGGGCTATTAAATATACCTCCCGAGCCTCCGGAACCCAGGAGAGCAAATGTGGAACCATGTTTCCACAACCCATTTGATAAAAGACCTTAAAGGTGAACTGCTGGAACTGAAGAACCCACCTGGTGAGTCATGAGGACATCTTTGGGCAATTAAATGCCCAGGCCAGAGCACAGTGGTCTGTGTACACCTCGAACAGTAAACCCTCAAGGTAGTGACGCCACTTTTCCACTGCCCACACGACTGCAAGACACTCCTTCTCTGATGCTGAATAGTTGAGTCTGGGCCCCCAGACAGACCTTGATGCATAGGCAATGACTTGTACTTCTCCCTCTTTGATCTGAGTTAATACGGCCCTATGCCCCACATTGCAAGCGTCGGTCTGGACTTGGAAGGGGAGCAGTGGATTAGATTGTGCCAAAACAAGTGGTTCCAACAGATGTTTCTTCAGTTGCTCAAATGCCAACTGGCATACCGGAGTCCATTGCCATGAGGTTCCCTTCCTCAGCAGGCAATGTAATGGGTCTGCAGTGTCAGCTAATCTGGGTATGAACTTGTGGA
>JANRMT010053566.1:0-12548 GCA_026402145.1 Polypterus bichir lapradei | reverse complement strand
AGAAGAACATCCATTGAATTCTGCGTTCGTGTCTCCGACCACCACATAACGAGCCCAATATTTACACAATATTTAAGTTAAACCTGTGCGATACCCATTCATATATCCAGTTTTTTGGAGCCTCGTCACACCTGTCATAAAGTTCACTACACTGAAAACCTGGGGACCCCGTAATGCAAGGGAGCAGCACTACAGCCACGCCACCGTGCCCCCCGCCACCCGTGTTTAATACATGCTTTAATGCATTTCATCGTGAAGAAGATATCATGCACTGTATGTTAGTATTCTGAATGTTCATAGAGCAGGAATATCATGAAGTCAATGTGCGGCGATCGCTGTCTGCTGTCTGTGTGCAAGAGGAAGTCAGTTTAAGAAGCGCATGGAGATTAAAAACTGGGTCGGGGAACCCTTAATAAAAAGCATTTAATGTGCTACATTAACTTATGACGGAGGTTTGAGAAAATCTAGTAAATTAAACATTCATTTTAAGATGAAGTTTAGTTTGCGACATTCTACTGACAAAATAAACTACTAGAATAAAGTGGAAATGTCGACTTTAATCTCGACGTAAATGGCGAGAATAAAGTGGAAATGTCGAGAATAAAGTCAACATGTCGACTTTAATCTCGACATTTTGATTTTTTTTTTTCTTCACCGTGGCCCTAATACGCTTCCGTATCATCATGAGTTGTGTATTGAGTGATTTAACAAATCTGTTTTATTAATCGGTTTGTTGTTGTTTTTTTTACCACGTCATCTATTTATGAAACTACAGTATGTTGACAATACAAGAACTGCCTGTACAGTATATTAAAGATACGGTATAGGGCTTCCTGGACACTGCAGTTAACTGAAGCAGTCAATGCTCCATCTGGCGGGATTATACAGCATTGCAACCATCTTTTTAGAAAGCGCATGGGGGCGTTTATGGGGCGGGGCATCGTTAACTGCGTCATCGCGGGGGATCACATTCCGTGCACGGATCGTGCATTGGCCTGTCATGGTCCTGTCATGGACCTGTCATGCTCCAGGTGGCTGTTTGACGTGGCTCCCACTGTACACAAGAACTAGATATGAGATCAGTGTCTAAACTGGGCCTCACAAATAAGTGCAAGTTGTTTTTGGGTGTTTTATCTGTTTTGATTTTTTGGTTACTGGATTCATATTTTGAATTTTTTAATCCTTTAGTAGAAGAGAGGTTTGTGGATGACCAGTTTAATTAAAGTACACATGCAAAAAGGTTTGATTAATTATTCTTCTGCTAAAAATATAGAATCAAGGAACCAAAAAAAAACCAACATAAATAATTATGTCAGATCATCCTTCCAAGATTTGAGATTTTGAATTTGTTAGTTGCATATAGAATTATCAAACTTGCCAAATATGAGAAAAGATTTCTAATTAATAATTGCCAAACCAATGTGAAGCATCCACCTGGATGATGCGTCGGCAGCCATTTTGCACCAATACATTCACCACACATTACCTGTTGAAGGGGTAAGAAACAGTTAGCCAATTAGAGACAGGTAATGAATAGTGGGCCAGAATGACTAAACCATGGTGAGCAATTTAGCCAGGACATCAGGATACATTCTAATCCTTATGAATGATTCCCAGGAATCTTTTATGACCACAGAGAGTCAGGGCCTTGATTTTACATCTTACCTGAAGGATGGTGCAATTTTTACAGTACAGTGTCCCCATCAATGCACTGGGGCATTTGGATCTTCATTAAGGTCAAATGGTAAGCGCCACCTGCTGGCCTCACCAACACCTTTTTTCCATCAGCAACTCAAAGTTTCCCTGGTTGATCTCCCATCCAAGTATTGGCCAGGCCTAAACAGGCTTAGCTTCAGGTGGAATGCCTGTTCTGAAGTGCATTTGATATGGCTGCTGGCCAAACCTGTCCAGTGTTAAAAGATAAACTTAAGTTTTAATTAATCTAATGAAATCTATAATAATAAAAGGCAAAGCCCTCACTGACTGACTGACTGACTGACTGACTCATCACTAATTCTCCAACTTCCCATGTAGGTAGAAAGCTGAAATTTGGCAGGCTCATTCCTTACAGCTTACTTACAAACGTTAAGCAGGTTTCATTTCGAAATTCTACACGTAACGGTCATAACGGTCGACAACGTCCGTCATGTTGAAATTTCTTATTTATGGCCCCATCTTCACGAAATTTGGTAGGCGGCTTCCCTGCGCTAACCGAAACCGATGTATGTACTTATTTCGATGGTATGACACCACTATCGACCGCCATATTGAACTTTCCAACGTCACCAATTTTCAAACTTCCCGTGTAGGTAGAAGGCTGACCCCATCTTCACAAAATTTGGTAGGTGACTTCCTTGCGCTAACCGAAACTGATGTACGTACTTATTTCGATGGTATGACGCCATATTGAATTTTCCAAACGTCACTAATTCTCCAACTTCCCGTGTAGGTAGAAGGCTGAAATTTGGTAGGCCCATTCCTTACAGCTTACTTACAAAAGTTAAGCAGGTTTCATTTCGAAATTCTACGCGTAACGGTCATAACGATCAACAACGTCCGTCATATTGAACTTTTTTATTCATGGTCCCATCTTCACGAAATTTGGTAGGCAGCTTCCCTGCACTAACCGAAACCAATGTACATACTTATTTCGGTGGTATGACGCCACTGTCAGCCGCCATATTGAACTTTCCAACATCACTAATTCTCAAACTTCCCGTGTAGGTAGAAGGCTGAAATGTGGCAGGCCCATTCCTTACAGCTTACTTACAAAAGTTAAGCAGGTTTCATTTCGAAATTCTACGCATAACGGTCATAACGGTCAACAACGTCCGCCATGTTGAACTTTCTTATTTACGGCCCCATCTTCACGAAATTTGGTAGGTGGCTTCCCTGAGCTAACCAAAACCAATGTACGTACTTATTTCGGTGGTATGACGCCACTGTCAGCCGCCATATTGAATTTTCCAACATCACTAATTCTCCAACTTCCCGTATAGGTAGAAGGCTGAAATTTGGCAGGCTCTTTCCTTACAGCTTACTTACAAAAGTTAAGCAGGTTTCATTTCGAAATTCTACGCGTAACGGTCATAACGATCAACAACGTCCGCCATGTTGAACTTTCTTATTTATGGCCCCATCTTCTCGAAATTTGGTAGGCGGCTTCCCTGCACTAACCGAAACCAATGTACGTACTTATTTCGGTGGTATGATGCCACTGTCGGCCGCCATATTGAACTTTTCAACAGTCTTTGTTACTTATGGGCCCATCTTCAAGAAATTTGGTACACGGGTTCCCAACGCTAACTGAATCCTACTTACGTACATATATACGTCCATAGCCTGCAGGTTGGTCACCATGTGAGGCGCCGTTGGGTCCCCCATCCTAACGCCTCCCACGTTGTTGGCTGCCTGCCTATATAAGGCCGTCCGTCGCTCCAGTCTCTACATTCCCTTCCTTGCTTCGCCACGAGATTCACGTCTCCGTGCTGATAACTACAGCCTTTTTGTTTAATCCACGGCTTCTCTGCTGTTTTATTGTTTGTTTATTACAATTATAGTTATTGTATAGGTATTTTACACTTACTTTACATTACTCAGGTACCCATTTCCTTCATCATTCCAACCCCCATTACCATGTCTATCGAGGTAATCACCATCAATCAAAGAACTGTCACTTACCGAGTGGTTTCCATGCCCGGAGATGGCACCTACCTTTTCCATTCTCTGTGTTACATATTTCACGGCCATATCAGGCTCACTCTTGATATCCGGAAGAACATTGTGTCTTATGTATTGAATGACTGGGACAGGTTCAAGGTGTGGACTGATGACGGTACAGGAGATAATTATACTACACAGGAGCACTAGAAGAGTGAAATGCTTAAGCCCTTCACCTATGGTTCTGCATGTGAGTTGATGGCTGCCACGGAATTGTTCGGTTGGTGCTTTCAAGTGTACCGAAATGGCCAAATATTTTACACCTTTCGACAACTGCCAATGCCTCTTAAACATCTTACATTCACAGGTGACGATTTCAGTAGTGGACACTTTGATGTTTATGAATGTTTAAACTCTCAAAAGCTGAATGTGAAGTTATTGATGAAACCGGTTGTATGGTTACAACGCTTGACAGATGCCGAATGTCACTTCAACACAAGTCCTGCAAATACTGTCGTAATTGAAACAAACCATGAACCTCAAACTGATTATGACAGCAGCAATCCAAGCTGTGAGATTTGAGACAAGATTACTGTTCACATGGCCAACTGTAAGTTGCATGCTCAAGAGTAAGCTCAGCGCACAGCTTGGTCATGTTACAACCGGAGGGCCGAACTGACAACGTGGTATACAAAGAGATCCTTAACAAATAATTATTGGCATATTTTCCCTCAGTTTAAAAAGGTTCAATTTTCTTCTTAATAAAAATTTTAATGCAGTACTTTGCCGCTGCGAAGCGCGGGTATTTTGCTAGTTTATATATATTTGTAATTATCTTGCCTTATGGTTTCTCTGCGTCTGAAGGTGAGGTCTATATTGTTACAATAGGGAGGTGTATATATGCTCTATACACAGTAATTAATCATTACAATATATGTGCGGTATATGTTTAAAGATTCCTTAGGATTCCCATCACAAAGTATCTGACCAACATAGCAACACTGCAAGCAATGTTACCCCAACTGCAAATGTAGCCACATTTCCCCAATCTTCATTTTCTTTGTTTTATTAATGTTGTATTAAGAATAATTCATGAACATAGGTGCATTAGTTATGTAGCTGGCATTACTAATCAGCAAGCAAACTGACTCAAGTTGCAAATTATTTAAATTAATATTGACATCAATTAATGAAAAATAATGACTAAATAACAAAAGCAATATTTATTTATATGGTACATTTTCATACAAGCAATGCAGCTCAAAGTGCTTTACAAGAAGAAACAAAACATAGTTAATATATAAAACATAAACAAACAAGATTAGGCAATAATATTATACAGTATGTAACAAAGAAAAAGGTAAGGTCGGATGGCCAGGAGGACAGAAAAAAAAAAAAAAAACTCCAGTTAGGCTGGAGAAGAAAACAAAATCTGCAGGGGTTCTAAGGACAAAAGACTGCCCAGCCCCCAGTGGGCATTCTACCTTACATAAAAGGTCTAAATCAGTCATCATGGTTTACAGGCTTCATATGGAAGAATTTGATGATGATGGTCATGTGGACATCTGGGACACCCACCATTCAATCCATAAATGTAGGGTGCAGTATGGTACCTTTGATCAGGTGGTGGTGGCGCAGATCGCCACCAAAAAAAAAACAGAAAAGACAACAAAAATATGTTAAACCTCCAGAAAAGTTTTCTCTCCCATAGCAGTGTGCAAATATGACAGATATTAAGCAAAAGAGTTTAAAACGAACGTATAATGTGATTTTTTTGTTATGTTCAGTTTAATATACGTATATATATTGACAGATTGTAAATACTGTAGATACTATTAAAATAATATATTAATTGTGCTGCATAATGACTTTAGGCGTCAATCTGCTGCAAATAAAATCATTAGTCACTTAAAGTTCGACTCATCATAGCTTTTTTTGTGTTTCTTTCAGGCTTAAACAAAATAATGTAACACTTTGGACTAAATATTGCAACAAGGAGACCAAAACTTGAAGCTAAAATGGCAAATATTTCAACGGCTACTGTATATTTTCCAGGAGAGCTAATATAAGCAGGTATGAAAGTAATCCAAACTGCACAGAAGACCAGCATGCTGAATGTAATAAACTTGGCCTCATTAAAATTGTCTGGCAAGTTTCTTGCAAAGAAAGCCAATACAAAGCAGATTGAAGCTAACAAGCCAATGTATCCTAACAAACAGCTAAATCCTGTGAGAGAGCCAACATTGCATTCAAAGATTAGTTTTGCTGTTTGAAACGTGGGGATTTTAGCTGGAACAGGAGGAGCTGTCATCAGCCATACTGTACATACTAATGACTGAATAAAGGTACAGAAGAAGACGGTGCTTCTCTGTTGTGTAACTCCAAACCATTTCATCATGTTATTTCCAGGGAGAGTGGCTTTAAAAGCCATTAATACAACAATTGTTTTGACAAGAATGCAAGAAATACACAAAACAAAACTAATTCCAAACATCACATGCCTCAGTCTACACGTCAGGTCTGAGGGCTTCCCAATAAAACACAAAGAACAGAGAAAGCACAGAGTCAGGGACACCAATAAAAGAAAACTGAGTTCAGAGTTGTTGGCCTTCACGACTGGAGTGTTGCGATGGTGTATAAAAACAGCAAGCACTCCAATAGACAAACAGGCTCCAAATAAAGCTGTACTTGTTAAAGTAATTCCCATTGCATCTTCATAGGAAAGAAATTCAACTTCCCTTATAACGCACTTATTTCTTTCATAATTTGACCAATACTCCATTGGGCATGAAACACAGGAAATGGAGTCTACATCAGAAAAAAATAGAAATCATTGTACTTATGCAAAAAGACAAGAAATGAACAGCTTAAAAGGAATTATGTAAGGAAAGGAAAAAGACATTTTTTTACATACAATGAACTTTTTTTGATAATAACTGTAGTATATGAAAATAGTGTTATTTTATATATCACAAAAAAAGTATTTATATATCACACATTTTATATATCACAAAGCTTACTTTGTTTCTTTTTATTCAATGTTTGTCTAAACATTTTTAATCTGTTTTTTTTATGACTGGATTGCCAGAATGTTTATTAAATTATGGTGACTGTATTTGCACGATTTATTATGTATTTTGAAGTCTTCTGCATAGTGTCATTAAAAAGGTCACCCACAATGACCCAGTCCTTGTTTGATAAATGGTTCATGCAGTTTCATCAAGAAAATGTCCTTTATTATAATTCAAATATTCAGAAGCAACAGTAAGGATAACTTCTGTTGGGTAGATTAAAGCATCTTTAACAAACTGTTTAATGATTAACAGTTGCATTATTTCATTTTTTTATCGTAACAAAAGACATTTACACCTTGGGTATCCATTATAAACCAGTAGTTAAATGTTTATAAACATTTTATTAAGTATGCAATTATTAATAATCGATTATCATTAAAAATAAAAAGGTTCTTGAAATATGTTACTGTCATATTTCAGTTTTATATTCATATCATGTTTATTAGACCTATATATTAGGATTGTTAGACTTTTAATAGTTGGTTATAATTGGTTTCTAAGCTAAAGTAATGTTCTAATGTTCTAAAAGTATTTACCCAAAAAGGCTAATAACAAATGAATGTGAGATGTCCTCTTACTATGTTGCATACAAACAGATCATTTATTATTTTCCACATAGCAGACTTCTTTATCATAAAGAATCAAATTGTCTTTCTATTGACTTGCAAATCATGAGAAGAAACACCCTACTGCATCTTTCCTTACTTAGCTTAAGGTCATCAAGACTTTTCTTTTCAAGTCATTAAGTTTTATATTGAATAGTTTTAAATGAGTTAAATTATTGAAAAAGTATAAATAATAACATACAGTGGTGTGAAAAACTATTTGCCCCCTTCCTGATTTCTTATTCTTTTGCATGTTTGTCACACAAAATGTTTCTGATCATCAAACACATTTAATCATTAGTCAAATATAAACACAAGTAAACACAAAATGCAGTTTTTAAATGATGGTTTTTATTATTTAGGGAGAAAAAAAAATCCAAACCTACATGGCCCTGTGTGAAAAAGTAATTGCCCCCTGAACCTAATAACTGGTTGGGCCACCCTTAGCAGCAATAACTGCAATCAAGCGTTTGCGATAACTTGCAATGAGTCTTTTACAGCGCTCTGGAGGAATTTTGGCCCACTCATCTTTGCAGAATTGTTGTAATTCAGCTTTATTTGAGGGTTTTCTAGCATGAACCGCCTTTTTAAGGTCATGCCATAGCATCTCAATTGGATTCAGGTCAGGACTTGACTAGGCCACTCCAAAGTCTTCATTTTGTGTTTCTTCAGCCATTCAGAGGTGGATTTGCTGGTGTGTTTTGGGTCATTGTCCTGTTGCAGCACCCAAGATCGCTTCAGCTTGAGTTGACGAACAGATGGCCAGACATTCTCCTTCAGGATTTTTTGGTAGACAGTAGAATTCATGGTTCCATCTATCACAGCAAGCCTTCCAGGTCCTGAAGCAGCAAAACAACCCCAGACCATCACACTACCACCACCATATTTTACTGTTGGTATGATGTTCTTTTTCTGAAATGCTGTGTTCCTTTTACGCCAGATGTAACGGGACATTTGCCTTCCAAAAAGTTCAACTTTTGTCTCATCAGTCCACAAGGTATTTTCCCAAAAGTCTTGGCAATCATTGAGATGTTTCTTAGCAAAATTGAGACGAGCCCTAATGTTCTTTTTGCTTAACAGTGATTTGCGTCTTGGAAATCTGCCATGCAGGCCGTTTTTGCCCAGTCTCTTTCTTATGGTGGAGCCGTGAACACTGACCTTAATTGAGGCAAGTGAGGCCTGCAGTTCTTTAGACGCTGTCCTGGGGTCTTTTGTGACCTCTCGGATGAGTCGTCTCTGCGCTCTTGGGGTAATTTTGGTCGGCCGGCCACTCCTGGGAAGGTTCACCACTGTTCCATGTTTTTGCCATTTGTGGATAATGGCTCTCACTGTGGTTCGCTGGAGTCCCAAAGCTTTAGAAATGGCTTTATAACCTTTACCAGACTGATAGATCTCAATTACTTCTGTTCTCATTTGTTCCTGAATTTCTTTGGATCTTGGCATGATGTCTAGCTTTTGAGGTGCTTTTGGTCTACTTCTCTGTGTCAGGCAGCTCCTATTTAAGTGATTTCTTGATTGAAACAGGTGTGGCAGTAATCAGGCCTGGGGGTGGCTACGGAAATTGAACTCAGGTGTGATACACCACAGTTAGGTTATTTTTTAACAAGGGGGCAATTACTTTTTCACACAGGGCCATGTAGGTTTGGATTTTTTTTCTCCCTAAATAATAAAAACCATCATTTCAAAACTGCATTTTGTATTTACTTGTGTTATATTTGACTAATGGTTACATGTGTTTGATGATCAGAAACATTTTGTGTGACAAACATGCAAAAGAATAAGAAATCAGGAAGGGGGCAAATAGTTTTTCACACCACTGTATGTAGTCAGTGTTTTATCGAATCATGTTTCTGCTGAAGTTCCCACCCTAGAAGACACAGGTATTAATTGTAGAAGAGAAGCAGTAACATTAGAACTATATGAATATCCCTTGTGACGGATGGCCAGGGCCCATGCCTGGCTGGGATGCCCCTTTGGCACTGAATCCGGGGAAGCTGCCATGGGAGGCTCATTACGTTCCCTGGAACACTTGGTGGTGGCTATCGCTATCGGGGCCACAATCATGGAACACCGGAGCTCATGCCTTTTGGGCTCCATGACCACTGCCAGGGGGAGCTGAACGACTTAACGAGCCTGTCTGGGCTGTGATGAAGCCACACCAAGAAGTGCAGCCTAATTGGGCTAGTTTACCCACTGGAGCACTTCCGGGTGGGCTAAAAAGGAGCCTGCAGCCACCACTCAAGGAGCCGGAGTTGGGAGGAGGGAAACAAAGACAAAGCTGCCGAGAGGAGTGGAGGAAAGGAAGAGTGTTTTTGTGGTAGTGTTTTGTTTGGTGTGTCTTTTGGGACTGTGTTGTGCCTGTGGGACATGGGGAAGACGTGCCCCACAGGCGAAGAAAATAAAAAGTTTATTTATTTTATGTGTGCCTCGCGGTATCTGTCTGTGTTGGGTTGGTGCCCATATAGCGCCTTTTCACACCGTGCTGTAGATAATTAATTTATCAGTGCATTTGAAGCTATGTGCTGCAAACATGGGACAAAAGCTACTGCACAAATGTGAATACACCCAGAGAGAAACCAGTGCCTGATATCGTAGAGTGCAGGCCAATAAAAATGTATCCTCATTATCAAAGACTATCTCTACCATGTTAGTTTAAAATTGTATCATTACCAAGTGTAGCATGCAAGAGTATAGAATACAACCAAAATTTAATCAACAAAAGATTAACATTTAATTTTATTCAGGAATATAAAGTGGATATAAGAACTATGTAATATGATTTGTATGATCTTAATAGCATGCCTCTGGCTGTAATTAACTATTAGATTTGCATGAACCTATATGTTTAAGGAATGCGGAGCAAAAAAGAAATTAACTTTCTAAAAATATAATAGAAGATTTGGATTTTCTGCAAGAACCTAAAATGAGTTACATACCCAGTTGCTCGCTGATTTCCCCTTCTGCACATGGTATGCAATCAAAACAACAGACAGGCTCTCCTTTTCTATTTGCTTTTCTTGTGCCCGGTGGACAACTTCTACTGCAAACAGAGTCAGGGACCTAAAAGACTGAAATTACTAAGTGCGTAATTCTTTGAAAAGGAATTTCTGTAAATATTAGAATTTTGGTGAAAGCAATTATGGTTGTTCTAGTATCAAATTTGATCTGAAAGAAAACAGCCTTGTTTATTAAGAAAACAGTTAAAAAACATTTACATAAACATATGTTCATGCAGATCAATTTCTTATGAACAGGCCTAATGAGTATAAAGAAAAGAGTATTAAAGTAAAATAGAACAACATCATTCTCAGACACACTTAATTCACTTCAGGCGCCAGGCAGGATGCAACCCAGGGCAGGTTTCCGGGCCCTCTAAAGCCATACTCACATATACACCTACACAGGGCCAATCTAGAGTCACCACAAAGAAATGGAATAGCCAAAGGAAAACCTGCACAGGACAGTGAAAATGCGAGGCAAAAGCATTAACCACTAAACCACCATGCAGCCTCAAGATGAATACGGTGTGTAAAAATCTTTAGAATATTTCACATTATTTTTGGTAACCTACAAATACAGGATATCAATAGTGATAAAACTGGCTTATAAAAAGTTGTGTGGGAAAGTTCAGGATGTGGGACGCGTGCAGTTAAATACTAAGGTATAATTCATTGACAATTATTTAAAAAAGACGTTCAAGATGAGCAACTGAAAAGTGAACAGTCATATTCAGATGCATCTGTTTATTTTATGTCATCTGGAACTGGTGGGTACTGTAGTTGCTTTAGAGCTCCTGAGACCTCATTTATGAATCAAGGTCTAATCATATATTATATAGGGTTCAAACTTTGCTCCCTCTAGGTTTTCTGTGGTTAATCCAGATTCTTTACACATCCCAAACACTTGCATGTGGGGTCGATTTTGGCATAAATGAGTGTAGATGTGTTTGTGCATGTATTCGATTCAGGGCTATTTTTTGAGAATGTCTACAATGGAATAAAATGAGTGGATGGATGAAAGGATGGTATTTACTGAAGAATTAGAAAGAGATAGGTCTAATTTTGAAACGTTTTCTTTGATTTTAAAGTTTGATGATTTGGCTGTAACTAGGAAGTTATATTACTTTTTATTAAGCCTACAAAATAATAATCTTCCAAAAAAAAACAAATATAATAAAACATATTATAATACTTGGGCAATGACAAATCATGCACACATGCAGAGCAGAAATGTCCAGAATAGACATTTAAAAATATGCAGTGGTGCTGCCAGGGCAGTTCTTGATCAGAATACTTTACATACTCCACATGTTTTTTAAGTTATGTTTGGAACTTCCAAGGCATTTTCAATTCAGTGCTGATTGTTATCCCTTCACGCATGTTCATTTATTTGTGAATCATTATGAAATAACAATAGGTACTCTATCTTATTAATATACAATCTCATTATCTTTCCTCTAAGAAAAAGATATTCTGCAGTCCACAAGTTAAGGTCATTGACAAATTATCATAATGCAATAATAATGCACATGCAAGTTAATAATCTGCCTTAAAATGTTAAAATGATAATATTTGTAACTATTGGTTTGATCCATAATAGAAAAAAGTAATCAAACTTACCTTTCCAGAATGGAAGTTCCAAAAAATGTCCTCTTCCTTAAGTTCAATCTCTTTTCCACTTTTCTTTGCCGCATCAAAAATGCCAATGGTTTTAATTGTAACACTTCTATCAACTTCTCTTTGCCAGTTTACAATGTCATAAATGGCAAGCGCATCTCCATTGTCATCAAAAGCCACTGTTTCATTAAGTCGATTTGTAAAACTTACTTTTTTCAAATAATGTAGAAGCTTGTTACAATAAATTTAAACACAAATGTCACTTGTGAAAGAACAGAGATGCTTAATAAGTTAAATAACATTGAGAATAGTGAATATTATTAAAAACAGCAACAAATTATATTTATATAGTTATAAAGCCATGGTACCAATACAAGATATTAGCATAATACATATTTTTATATATTACTTTGACTCAAACATGTTTTCCAGTTTTGTTGTAAACATATACTTTTAAAATTTTATGCAAATGTATTTGTTAGTTCTCTGTGTATAGTACTCATATTTTTATGCCTTGCTGTTTCAAATGAAGTTTTTTAAACTAGCATACTATGTCTACTCTTATAGTGAAATCACCAATATTAATACTGTAC